>PVJS01003473.1:0-75432 GCA_004027185.1 Glis glis | reverse complement strand
TTTTTTATACTTTATTTTGAAACCGGGTCTCACGAAGTTGCGGAGGCCCTCACTAAGGAGAGAGAGAGAGAGAGAGAGAGAGAGAGAGAGAGAGAAAGCTGAGGCTGGCCGCGAACCCGGATCCTCCGGTCTCTGCCTCCCAAAGTACTGAGATTACAAGCGTGCGCCACCACGCCCGGCTTCATTTTAACTTTTAAACTTTTCTTGAGGGATCTTATTATTTTATTTTAACTTTTTTATTATTATTTTAACTTATTATTATAACTTTTAAATTATTATTTTCATTATTATTTTTAAAAATTTTTATTATTAATTATTTTATTTTATTATTTTTATACTTTTATTATTTTTATTTTTATACCTTTATTATTTTATTTTTATACTTTTATTGTCCTGTATTATTTTTATTTTTATACTTTTATTGTTTTATTACAATATAGTCTCATATCATAATTTAGTTCATACTGATAGTGACATACATGCACACAGCACTTGGTGGGCTTTCCCCCGGCTCCCTCCACATTCCTCCCCTTCCCTATACAGGGTATTGGGATTGACATTGGTATTCTCACATATGTACATAATGTCAATGAAAGTGATTCCTTCACTGATCCTTCCTCTCCCTCCCCTCTTCCCCTAGACCACCTCCCTGGCTCCACCGAGGTTTCTCCTCCATTATCTGAAGTATCTCTGGTGTCCCAATTACTCCATAGCTTCTGCATATGAGAGAAAACATGAGCCGGGCGTGGTGACACACGCTTGTAATCCCAGTACTTTGGGAGGCGAAGACCGGAGGATCCGGGTTCGCGGCCAGCCTCAGCTCTCTCTCTCTCTGTCTCTCTCTCTCTATACCTAGTGAGGCCCTCCGCAACTTCGTGAGACCCGGTTTCAAAATAAAGCATAAAAAATAGGTCCAGGGGCGTAGCGCGGAGGTAGAACGCCCCTGCGTTCAATCCCCGGTACTGCAAAAAAAAAAAAACATATGACCCTTCACTTTCTGTGACTGACTAATCTTACTTAGCATAATTTTCTTCAGGACCATCCATTTTCCTTAAAATGACATTATTTTGTTCTTCTTGATTGCTGAGTATAATTCCATTCTGTGGACATCTGATAATTTTGTAATCCATTCACCTGTTTATGGACACCTAGGTTGCTTCCATAATTTGGCTATTGTGAATTGTGCTGCTCTAAAATTGTATATGCATATATTACTATAATTTTTCTGATTTTAGTCCCTTTGAAAAGATACTCAGGAGTGGTATAGCTAGATTATATGGTGGATCCATTCCCAATTTCCTGAGGAATCTCCACACTGATCTCCATTGCTGCTGTACTAATTTACAGTCCCACCAACAGTGTAGAAACACTCCTATTTCTCTACATCCTCACCAGCATTTGTTGTTGTTTGACTTCTTGATGATTGCCATTCTGATTGGGGTTAAATGGAATTTCAGTGTAGTTTTGATTTGCATCTACCTGATTGCTAATGTTGTTGAACATTTTTTAATGTATTAATGGCCATTTGTATCTCTTCTTTTGTGAAGTGTCTATTTAGTTCAGTTGCCATTTCTTGATTGGGTCATTTGTTTTTTTAGTGCTGAGTCTTTTAAGTACTTGTATATTCTAGATATTAGTCCTCTATCAGAGGGAGAGTTGGTAAAGATCTTCTCCTATTCTGTAGGCTCTCTCTTTAGACTCTTGATGGTTTCCTTTGATGAGCAGAAGCTTTTTAGTTTTAATGTCATCCCATTTATTAATCCATGTTTTAATTTCCTGAGCTTTGGGGGTCTTATTGAGGAAGTTTCTACCTGTGCCAATATGTTGGAGTGTTGGACCTATACACTCCTCCAGTAACTTCAAAGATGATATAGAAAACCTAAACCAACCAATAGCAAGCAAAGAGATAGAAACAATAAAAAGCCTTCCATCAAAGAAAAGCCAAGGTCCAGACAGAATCTCAGCTGAATTCTACAAAACTTTTACAGAAGAACTACAACTTCACAAGTTATTCTGTGAAATCCAAAGAGATGGAATCCTTTCAAACTCCTTCTATGAGGCCAGTATCACCTTAATACCAAAACCAAATAAAGATCCCTCAAGAAAAGAAAATTATAGACCAATATCATTGATGAATATAGATGCAAAAATTATAAACAAAATACTAGCTATACGTATTCAAAACCACATCTAGAAAATATTATTTTAAAATCATTCTTATTAGTTGTTTTTATTGGGTGTTGCTTATGACAAAACTTTAAGAGCTGTTTATTACATATGTAACATTTGATAGCATCTGCATTTTCCAGTTGGGAAAGCCAATGAAGTTACACATACCTCTTGATTTCTGGCTGGCCTATTACACGACAAGACAAAAATAGCCTTTCCTTCTATATTTTTGTAGTTTCTTTTCCTGTCATGAGTTGAGACAGGAAGTACTGGAGCCCATGGAAAAATGGAAAGCAACAAAACAAAATAAACAAAATGATGTCTGAATTTTTGAAACATCTGTGAAGATCTAGGTTCTGCCAAGTTTTGGTTATTGGGCAAGCTATTTATATGGACCAACTTTCTTAAAAATGTTTCCCTGAGCATAAGAAAATATTAGATGCCATCATGCTATTTCATTTATAATTTTATTAACATTTGACAAATTAAAAACAACAGTTATAAGTGCATAATTTCCATATGAGAAATTTTGGTTTAAAATGTAAGATAATAGTTTAAATGTTTGTAGAAATCACTAGTTTAAAAATGATGGCAGGTAATGACAATGACATCTAAACTTTTTGGCATGTAGATATTTATAACCTTTCTTACTGAGCCTCTACACCTCTTTTTTTGTTTTGTCTTGTTTAACTTGGAATTACATTGTCGATATTCAGAAGAAAAAAATCAATATATTTATTCTAGCTTCCCACTTCTGCCTAATACTCTTGATTAAACTGATCTCTTGTTGCATTCTCCAGGATGATTCTTGGACCCTGTATTTCTTATTAAAGTTGAACAGAGAAATGAAAAACCTTAGGCATAATTGCAGATGAAACCAGAAACTTCAGCGGGTATTCTGTTTCACATGTCACGTTAATTTTCAACTTGGGTCATTTCCTAAGCATAATATGAATGACTCAGATGAGTTTCCTTTTCTATTTAGGAATAAATGTTTCCCCTTTAAGGCTTTACTATAGCTTGTCTGATCTGAAAAATGATCTGTTCCTATCTAGGGCTTAGACATTTCCTAGACAAATTATCTTTGGAACACTAGACAAACCAATATGACAGAGTAGCTTGAAGCAAAGGATACATTTTCTGCTAAAAACTGGCTTTACTCAGACTCCTAAGTGGAATCAGAGCGGGGAAAAAAAAGGTCAAGGGAAGCCCAAGTGCTACTTGAAACAAGGAGTGACCCTTTGAGGGTGGCTTGAGCTCTCGAGGGGACTCCAGATACACTGCAGTCCAGACAGGATGCATGAGTCAAGGCATCTGAAGGAGGCAGGACACGTGGCATCCAGGATTTGCAGCTTTCCAATTGCCGGGACCCACTTGTGGTCCATGCTGATGGTTGGAACATACTGGAAAGAAAACCTAAACAGTTTAAATTGGGTAGCAGAGCTAACAATTATCATGTGATTTTCCGAAAAGATGGGGGATGGAATTGTCAGAACCATTGGAAGTTTTAAGTGCACTGGGGCAGGGGTCCGAGGAGGAATTCTTGGCACCAATGAACAGACAGGGTCTCTGCCATATACAGATCAGAGGAGAGACTTTCAAGCAAAATTCCTATGATCTGAAAATTCATGCTGCTCAGGCAGCTGTATCAAATTCCATGCAATACCAAAGTAGTACCTTAAGCCAGTTTATCTGGTTTGACTTTGAAGTGGCAATAAAAAGCAGGAAGCTTCTTGACCTGGGTCATTTCTAAAAAGAGTTGTTTTCTTTTAGCTCTTCCCATTTTGAGAGCAGTTACACTTACAGGTATTGTGTTAAAAAGTGTGGTAAAGAGGAAATTCACTAACAGGAAATGGGAAACTAGTCTAGGAATCTTCCAAATTTATTGTAGATCTGAGCTTTAAAGCAATCACAATATCAACAGTAGACACAATGGTATGAAGCAAACATTATTTGCATTTAGATGGGATCCATACCAGTATGTTTAGAGAAACCTCATTTGTTTTACTCTTTTGTGGCCTTGTTGCAGCCAAATCATATCTGAGATTAGAAACTCCAGTCACATGGGAAAAGAGTGAACAATCCACGCACGCAAAGTCCCATTTTGTGAGGAGCAGTCTTTCAACACTTTGGCAAGTGGCTTTCCTACTTGGATGAAATTCTGATCCAACTAGTCCTTCTGGGAAACTTAACGTACCACAGTTATCTACTGTTGAAGTTTCAAGAAAATGCAGCACTTCTCAGGTGGTCCAAAATTAGCTTTTGGAAATTATTTGACAGTAGTACTTTGGGGAAAATGTAATAGGCATCACTTGTTTTTTGTTTTGTTTTGTTTTTTTGGGGGGAGAGAGAGGTCTACAATCCTTTGTATACTTTATAGTTTCTCTTCAACTCACTTTATTGCTACTGAGAATATCTTGGCCAGCTCACTACTCATTATAAACAGTGGGCAATAGAATAAATGATATTAAGACCAAGTTAGTTTCTAGCTTTTGTTTTATTTGCCTCTTGAAAAAATTCACAAAGGAAAAAATTATTTTCATAATTGAGAAATTCAATGCTCAAGGATTCCCATCACATTCTTCCACGTGGTCCACTGTACCTGGACAAGGAGGTCTGTAGATGAGACCAAACCTGTGCTGTCTTTATTCTCCTTACTTCAGGACTCCTTAATAAAATAATCTGATAAAAGGTGCTATCCCATTTTAAGTCAAATGCTCCTTCTTTTTTTTATTTTTTGGTGCTGAGGATTGAACCCAGGGTCTTGCTAAGTTGCAGAGGGTCTCACTAAGTAGCTGAGGCTGACCTTGAACCTACCATCCTCCTGTCTCAGCCTCTCAAGTACTGGGATTACAAACATGCACCACAACGTCCAGCTCTCAAGTGCTCCTTAAAATGGGAATCTTAGAATGCTTTAACTGAAGAAGGCTTAGATTTGGAGCACATCCTGTCCCTCCCAGTGGAGAGAGTATATTTTATCAGCTAACAGAACTTCGCAATGGGCCTCAACTCACTTGACATAGTTGAGGCTATTCTCTAAAAGACAAGCACATTGTTGTTGGTTGCTTAACTTCCTGTCATAAATAATGTAAGCATGGTTATAATTTGTTTCTTTAAATTTTACATTAACTTTATCAGATTAATAGACTAAATAAACATTTTCCTACAAAAATAGTTTAAATATTTCCCCTACTACACACACTTCCATAAAACCACACCAAAAGGATATTAAAATAATCAGCACTGTATATTACATTTCTTTTAGCTTACTAATTTCCATGAGGCTGGTTCAAACTTCTTTTTAGGTTCTGGAGATGAGCGTTATTTACTACTGTCTTTGTGGCTTTAAGCACAGATCTGCCTAATGACAGACAGATGCTGGGACCTCAATGCTGACTTTCTATGTACATATATTTAGAGAATCTCTGCTCACCTGGAAATAAAATAGTTGTTGCCTGTAGAATCTGGTGGACTTTTGTAGAAGGCATTCAAAGGAAAAGTTTAAAAACAACAAAACTCCTCTTCTCAGAAGCCATTTGCTCTACTAAGAATCGAATTATCAACTAGTGTATCTTCTAGGCTATTGATTTTTGAACATCATTCTGCCCCTCAATCTCACTGAGCAGAGTGGAGCTTTTTTCCATGTAAGTGCTAGATTTATTTTTTGAAGCAAGTTAGAATTTATTGCAGAAGGAAACACTGTGGGAGTTTGGAGTATAATATTTTGGCAATGAGTGCTTGAGAAACTTTCTCCATGGGTATCACTGGGCCCACTGGAGAGAAATACCAGGAATGTGGTGCTTCAATCTGTTCTCAGAAGGGCTTGAAATTCATACGCTCACAGGGTTTAGATAAGAGTCTACTAAGGGCCCAGTCCTCCTGGATGCTTCTTCAAGTCCTAAGAGGCATTTCCAAATTTTGATGGATCACCCTGTCAATCTGAGCTGATGTCTGTGCCGTACAACTCTGATTTACTAATTAAGAAGTGGAAACAATGAAAGTGATAGAGGGAAAGTCAACAAACAGCACACCTGTCTTGCACCTTTTAAAACAACCCAGGTACCTCCATACTGAAACCCCCATAGGACCAAACTATACCACTCCTTGGTATCTTTCCCACAGAATTAAAGTCAGAATACTATAGTGATACGTGCATACTCATGTTGATAGCAGCATAACTCACAATAGCCAAATTATGGAACCAACCTAGGTGTTTGTCAACAGATGGATGGATAAATAAAATGTGGAATATACACACAATGGAGTTTTACTCAGCCATAAAGAAAAGCAAAATTATGTCATCTGTAGGAAAATGGATGGAAATAGAGAATATTATGGTGAGAGCAGCCAGTCTCAGAAAGTCAAGGGTCATATGTTTTCTCTCATATGTGGAAGCTGGAGAGAAAATAGGAAACAAAAGAGACTTCATATAAAGGAAGAGAGAGATGGGTAGAATAGTGGAAGGGAATTATGGGTGGGAGGGAGGAGGGCAAAAATGGAGGACGGAGGAAGGAAATGGTTCAAATAATGCTATGTGCATATATGAAGGCATCACTACCAATCTCACTAACAGGAGAAGGGGGAGTGGGATGGGATGCAGAGGGAAACACACCAAGTGCTATGTGCATATTTGTTTGTATCCCTTTGAACCTCACTATGATGTATAATTATAATGCACCAGTGAAAGTATAAACAAGGTAAAAATATTGATGTTATAGTTTAGATCTGGAATGTCCCTCAAAGACCCATGTGTTAAAGACTTAGTCTCCAGCTTGTACCTATTGGGATGTGGCGAACATTTTTAAGAGGTGGGGCCTAGTGAGAGGTGTTCAGGTCATTGGGAGCATGCCCTTGAAGGGGATTATGGGACCCTGATCTCTCCCTCTTTCTCTTCCTGGTCTTGAGGGGAGTGCTTTTCTTCCCTGCATGCTCCCCACACACATGTTCTACATCACCACACATCCATTAGCAACTGGACTAACTGACCAACTGAAACCTTCAGAACTGTAAGCCAAAATAAACTTTTTCTCTTTTTCAGTTAATTATCTGAGGTATTTACTACAGTAATAGAAAACTGACTAACATAGCCAATGTGCAACTTCCATTGGTCAGGTTCTACTCTGCTCCTTTTTCTTTTCATATACCATATACAATCCCTTTTTGAGGAAGAGAGTTGCTGTATATAGATTTTAAATCTTTATATTGCCATGACCGTTTTTCCTATGCATCTTTTCTCTTCTTTCTTTTACTTCACTGATTATGTAGGAAGACCTCTGTGATCTCTATTACTGTTTCAAAAAAATCTGCGAAATGCTCAGATTGTCTAGATGGTTTGATGAAGCTCTACATCAATAGAATATTTTTTCCAATAAAAAATCTGCACAATTCAGAATCTTACTCAAAGACATACTGAATTCAGAAAACGGTATGTGCTTTAGCTTCAGAAGTAATGTCAATCATGTTAGGTTGCCAAAATGTGGAGGCAGGGGAGATACAAGTTTATAGAATAAGACTGATGTGTCAGGATCAATGCTACACACAAAGATAATGGTAATGGCTCATGTTTATGTTGTGATTACAAGGTACAAGGTCATGTTCTGAGCACACAGATGCTCACTACCAATGAGATAAAATGTGGTTGTTATTTTTCCCATTTTACAGATGAGGAAACAGAAGAGGGGTTGAATTGTTACCAGGGCACACAACTCTAAGTGGTAGGGCTGGATTTTAAATTTATCATCCTGGCTCTAGAAATTTTGGTGCATATATGTGTATGTATGTTTGTGGGGTGATATATGTATTTTACAAACAATCTTGCAAGTCATTATTTGAGAGAAGGTATTCATTTTTGTCCCTTTTCTGTTCATTTTTGTTATTAAGTGTTATTAGTTATCTTTTAGTGGGTAAAATAAGGCACCAAATCTTGCTGGCTTAATAAATGAACATTTATCCTCTGGCATTTGCTCTGAGTTAGGAATCTGAGCATAGTTTAGCTGCATTTTCTGCCTCAAAGTTTCTCACAATGTTGCAATGAGATGTTGGCAGAGAACTTAGTCTTATCTGAAGGCACAACTGAGGGAGGACCCCTCCCAAGTTCAGGAAGGTGGTAGTCAGCGGCAGGCTTTGGCTGCTCTCAGCTCATTGTGCTGAGGGCTTCGGGTCTTCGCTGGCTACTGGCCAGAGGCCTCCTTCTAGCACTTACTGTGTGGGCCTCCCCATAGGCAGCTCTCAACATGTCAGCTGGCATAAAGTAAGATTTATTATAGCACAGTTGAAATGTTTGTTTTAGAACAGGTCTGTTTTACTAAAACAGGTATTTTATTCGGTGGCCTTTACTTCTTTGAGCAGAATTTGTATATTTTGAAGGCTCGTGCAATCAACCACTTAGTAGTGTAAAGATGTTAGACAGTGGTGGTTAGTGGTAACACATATGTTTTAGAAAGTCTTTTATTAGTCTTTGAATAGTGCGGACCACACAGTAGGTGTATATTGAACTCTTGTTAACTAATTGAATTTCCTAGTCCAACCCAATCTGATAGAACCCAGTGCATTTTAGAAAATAAGTGAATTATACTCTGTAAGAACAAAGACTATTTCTGTGTTTGTTCCATATGCATATAGGTTAAATACATAATGAAAAGGAAATGTTGAAAATTCTGTTTGACTCGCAAATATGAGAGCATTATTAATTTGCTTTCATCTTATTGATTCTGCACTCTGGTTAGCTTTTATTTTTATGTGTGGAGGTATAACTTAGAAACTTGATCATTTTAAAAATAGTTTTTTACAGAACACAAATAACAAGTATTATTTGATGTATAAGGTAAGAGTGTCTCCCCAAAATGTGTATATTTTTATTTATTGAGAATTTTTATGGGAGAAGATTCATGCTCAGCTCTGTGGGGGATGCAGAAATGAATCACATATCTGTCTTCATGGAGAGTCAGAGCTTTGAAATCAGAGAAACAAATAAAATGTACTTTAGTTTCTCTGGGCCTCAGTTTTCTCATTCATCTAAAAATAATATTAGTGTTTATTCAAAAGCATATAAAAAGCTTTGAATATATAACAGGTGTGATGCTTCTCGAACATAGTAAAGGTTTGATAAATACAGTTCTTTACACCCCATCTACATTCTCAGCTCTACTTGTTGCCATGGGATTTAGTCAGGAGAGAATGGCTCCAGTACTTAGAGAGTGCCAAACACCATATAAGGAGTAGATGAACTGGTATATGGGTTTAGAAAATGAAAATATCTTTTTTGGAATTTTTGTAAAATGATAGACTGAGCATATTACACAGACTCTGGCTCCCCCAGTAGACTCTTGGAAAATACACAAAACATTGTGAGTAGTTAAATCAAAATTAAGTTTAAAATAATTGGAATAATGGAGAAGGATTACATAATTTCTTTACTGTGTAATTTTTTTTTTCCAGCTGAAGTTTCTGTCTATCTTGTGGTACGAAGTGCTCATATCATTGGTTATTTTCTGCTCTGGGAAGTTAATAAAATTTCCTTCCTAGCTCCTAAATAAGATGTACAGGTCGTAGATATTTATCATAGAAATGAGAAAAAAACCCCAAAACAATAAAGAAAATGTAAAACAAGTAAAAACAAAGATATAATTTTGCATTTTGACAATTTGTAAATTTGATTCAATTAGATGATTTTTTTTTTTTGCGGTACCGGAGATTGAACGCAGGGGTGTTCTACCTCCGTGCTACGCCCCTGGCCCTATTTTTTATACTTTATTTTGAAACCGGGTCTCACGAAGTTGCAGAGGGCCTCACTAAGGAGAGAGAGAGAGAGAGAGAGAGAGAGAGAGAGAGAGAGACAGGGAGAGAGAGAGCGACAGAGCTGAGGCTGGCCGCAAACCGGGATCCTCCGGTCTCCGCCTCCCAAAGTACTGGGATTACAAGCGTGTGCCACCATGCCCGGCTTTCAATTAGAATTTAAAAATATCAACCTTTGAAAAGACAACCTATGTATTGGGAGAAAATATTTTCAAATTATACATCTAAGAAGGGAATAATTTTGAAAATATATAAAGAACTAAAAAAAAAACCCAATAGCAAGAAAACAACCCAATTAAAAATGGGTGAAAGATTGAGCCTAGACAGTTCTCAAAAGAAGACATACAAATGGCTAGAGATATATGAAAAAATGCCATCAACACTGATCATCAGGGAAGTGAAAGTTAAATCCAATATGAAATATCACCTTACACTTTTAGAATGGCTATTATAAAAAAGATGGAAGGTATGTATTGTTAATGGTATGGAGAAATGGAAACCTTCATATAGTGTTGGTATACAGCCATTATGGAAAACACAGAATTACCATATGACTCAGTAATTCCACTTCTGCATATATATCCATAGGGATTATATTACATTAGTAATTACAACATTATTCAAAACAGCCAAGGTATGGCAGCAACACTAAGTGTCCATTGTCAGATGAATGGATAAAGAAAATGTACTATATATACAGAATGGAATACTATTCAACCTTAAAATAGGGAAAATTCTGTTATTTACAATGTGCATGAAGCTGGAGGATACTACACTAAGTGAAATAAGCCAAGCACTGAAAGATAAACATCACACACTCTTGCTCATATGTGTAGTCTAAAAAATTGAAAGGATAGAAGTACAGAGTAGATGGTTACCAGAGGCTGGGGGAGGGGGTGGATAGAGAAAGGGGAGGTGTTGGCCAAAGGGCACAAGAAAAATGGGCTTTTAATGATCTGTTTCATAGAATGATGACTACAATAAAGAATAATGAATTGTATATTTCATTATTGAAATGTCATCTACTATCTCCTGTTATTTCAATTTCATGATGAACATAAACATATATGTGCAGTATGAGAAATAAAATAAAAAATTGAATGATAGTTTAAGCCCATGTCCTAAGAATAACTGTCAGACAAATTCAAAATTCTGTTGACTGACATCCTTTGTGCAGTTGCTATGCATAATTAATTGCAACATTAGAATAGAACCAAGAGTCCATTTGTCCTTCAAATTAGTGTGAAGGGCTTTCTTACGTGAGACCATTTTCTTTGTACCTATCATGTCTTAGGAATGAAAAAGCTGAGTATTTGAGCAGATTGTCAATAGTAAAACCTGATGTAATTTATGATACTGTGTTGTGGCTCTCTTCACACATTGATGGTGGTATAATAGCTTCTATTTTAATGTTGAGACAGTGTCAATGATGGGGTATAATTAAAAATTTAGAACCTTTACTGTCTATAAACCCAAAACCTGTGAAAGCATCATGATAACGATGATGAACATGAAAGCAATATTTACAACCATTTTTAACACTTGCTATATATGCTAGGCATGTTTCCAGTTGATTTAGATGTAATTTATTCCCACATTACCCCTAGAAAGTAGTTAATATAATTTTTTCTTATTTTATAGGTGAGAAAACTGAGTCACAATAAATTTTAGTGTTTGTATTTAAGCTATACATTTGGAAAGAGTAGCCCCAGGCAATCTGGTTTCATAGCCCAAGCATCTGACCTGTAATGAACTCTTGACCTCTACACTACACTACACCGTCTCTCTAGTAAGAGGTACGGGTATTTGGTTATGTGAGGAACAGATCTTGTTAAAACTTCTTTGGGGTTTAGAGTCCTAATTTTCCATATTTCTTCTTGTTTACATCACTACATTATATATATATATATATATATATATATATATATATATATATATATCCCAGTGACTTTAGTGTACTTTTTACTCTGGAATACAAAAATGAAATAGCAAAGTACCATTTGGATTTGCCAATGTCAGCGATCATGCATAAAAATTGTAATTTGCATGTCTCTAACATTTATATCCTTTCCCTCCAACTGAGGCAGGAAGTAAATTGATAGCAGGATCCTCGCATCCTATGAGGCCTGGGTGGTACTGAGACTTCTTCTTCCATTTGCTCTAGCTCAGGTATTCACTATGACTTAAGAATATGCAGAGCCGGGCGTGGTGGCGCACGCTTGTAATCCCAGTACTTTGGGAGGCAGAGACTGGAGGATCCGGGTTCACGGCCAGCCTCAGCTCTCTCTCTCCCTGTCTCTCTCTCTCTCTCTCTCTCTACCTAGTGAGGCCCTCCGCAACTTCGTGAGACCCAGTTTCAAAATAAAGTATAAAAAAAAAATAGGGCCGGGGGTGTAGCGCGGAGGTAGAACGCCCCTGCGTTCAATCCCCAGTACCGCCAAAAAAAAATAAAAAAGAATATGCAGTAAGTAGTTCCTTCCCTGAGCCTACCTAATATCATTAAAATGTGGAAAACAGTGTCTATGGTGAGTATAGTTTGCCCTTTCTATATTACCTTGCTCCTATAGTTGCATATCTGTGAAAGATAACTCTTACTCTGGGCTTAATTTTTCCTAATAAAAGAGCTATGCCTCTAAACACTTAGAAATATATTACATATTTTATTGATCTTATGGTTCAGCATTCTTTATTTGAGATATGCTACATGTCTAAGTTAAAAACAAATAAGTATCAGTAATTATATTATTTAAGAATGAAATAAAATTCCAATATAAAGTTTGTCTAAATGGATTTCCAAAAAAAAGCTTATATGTGTATAAGCTGCATACATACCTAAAATTGAAAGTAAAAGGATAGAAAATATATCCAATAAAAAATTAACAAAAAGACAAATGCTATAGTAATTCTAATATCAGACTCTGGAGTTTAATGTAAAAAGTATTAATAACCACAGAGAGGGGACATTTCATGAAGTCAAAATGGTCAATTCAAAGGAAGATATCAGAATCTTAAATTAGTAAGCATCAAGTAAAATGATTCAAAGGAAGATATAAACTATTGTTATTGTGACATGATTGTGTGCATAGAAAAATCAAAGACCATCTACATGTAAACTAGATATATATATATATAAAATATATGTATATTATACATATATGCATACATATATATATGTGTGTGTGTGTATATATATTTATATATATCACATTTTCTGTATCCATTCATTCATTAACATTTGTTTTGGTTGTTTTCATAGCTTGACTATTTCGAGTAATGCTGCAATGAATATTGGCATGCAACTTTCTCTTGAAATATTGATTTTATTTCCTATGGATATATACCCAGGAGTGGGATTGCTGGATCCTGTGATAGCTTTTTGAGGAAACACCATATTGTTTTCTGTAATGACTGTACCAATTTATATATATATATTTTGTGACTGTACCAATTTCTTATATATTTTTCTAGAAATTTTATGCTTTAAGGTCCTGGGTGATATTTATGCTTTGAGGTCCTGGGTGATATTCTGCTTGTTAAATCTGAATCTTATAAGTGCAAAATAAATCTTTCAACCACTTTTTGATACTTTTGTTACTCAGCTTTTTGCTATTATAGCAGAATACATGAAATAATTCACTTTTAAAGAGAAAATGTTTAGTTTGGCTCAGTTTTACGGTTCCAGTTCATGATCTGGTGTACCCATTGCTTCGGGCCTCTGGTAGGATGCAAGATGACAATGGAGGAGCTCGTGGCAGAGGTAACTACTCATCTCATGACCAGGAAGCAAAAGGCAGAGAATGGGGTTTGGGTCCCAGGATCTCCTTTAAGAGTTAACCTCCAATGACCTAAGAACCTCCTATAAGCACCCACCCCCAAAAGGCTCCACCACATCCCATTAGTGCCAACCTGGGGACCAAGCCTTCAACACATGGGCTTTGGGGGACATTCAAGATCCAAAGTATAGTAATAACAGAATGTAAGATCTAGAATACTTTATTTACATTTGTTATCATGAGCACATAAGTAGTGTCATAACCTAGCATTATAGCCTAAGAAATATATTTTGTTTTTCCTTACTATTCATGTCAATATATTAGGTAAGTGTTATGGTTAGATATAAAATGTCCCCTGAAGAGCTCATGTATTAATGTTCAGAATTGATGTAATTAAGTCATGAAGATTATAATCTCATCAGTAGATAAATCCATCATAATGGTTTTGCTGGGTGGTAACCTGGGCAAGTGGGATGTGGCTGGAGAGGTTGGGTCCCTGAGGTTAGGCCTTAGGGACTGCTTTTTGTCTTTGAGAGCTTACTCTGTGTCAGCCATGGTACTAACATATTTTCCTTTTGTTATACTTTCTAAAAGAATTGTATGCATATTTAACATAGTGCTTGTAACAATTAGTACTTGTAACTAATAGATTAGTTAATATTTCTTTCCTCTTATACTTTACCTTACTAAAGGCTAAGGTTATAACCTTAGTGCCTTGTTGTCTCAGTCACCATTCTCACAACTATAATCCAATACAACTGACCACACAATTTAGAGGAAGGAAGATTCATTTGTTTACAGTTTTTGGAGATTTGGGGTTCAGTCCATGTGATGCTAGGGTCTGCAGATCTCAGGGCATGGTGGCTAGAAGCAGAGAGAGGAAGAGCACAAGGGCCCTGCTCTCACATCATGAAGGCCAGAAGCAGGAGAGTAAAGAAAGAAAGGTGATTCAAAGACAAAAAGCACATCCCTAAGGTCAAACCTCAGGGACCCAACCTCTCCAGCCATACCCCACCTGTTTCAAAATAAAAATAAAATAGGGCTGGGGGTGTAGCTCAGTGGTACAATGCCCCTGGGTTCAATCCCCAGTGCCTCAAAAAATAAATAAAATAAAATAAAAAATAAAAATAAAAAATCTTCTGGTTACATGCTGTAGAAATCTCTGGAGGGCAATAAGAGCAGAAGTGGGAAACTAGTTACAAAGCAGGAGTTTGGGGTAGTTTGTCATGAGGTAGTTAAGACATTTAGAGTGAGATTTTGTAATTAGCCTGTTATCTATTAGTTGTAGGATCTTGATCAAATTCTTTATCTTCTCTCACCCTCATCTTTTCAATTTCTATAATGGGGCAGCCAAAATAACTTTGTTATAGTGATGATAGAAGTAAAAAGAAAGACAATGTTTATAAAACACAACATGTGGGCCAAGTGTTGGGGATCAGCATTCATGTGCTATCAGTGGAACTGAGAAAGTGGGCTACAGATAGTGAAATCAAGAGGTCTTACAGTACAGGAAAGGGAGGAATCAAGGGTAAGATCCAGATTTCTAAATTGTAATACTGAATGAGAGAGGGGAGAGAGAAAGTCCAGACTTGGACAAAGATGTTAGGTTCACTTTTGGTTGGGGGGTGGGCTTTGAAGTGCCTTTTGTACTCTACATGGGTGTGTCTACCAGTTGGTGTGTGAACTCATCTGAAGCGGTGTTGGATGGAGGTAAACACTTGAGAGTCACCAGGCTATAGAGTATGGAGTGAGAAGAGAAGATAAACTGCTCTCACCCATCACCACTGATCGCATCATTGTGCCACATACATGACTTTATTACACATAACTGAACTATTGGATATTACAAAATAATTTGATTTCATTTCTATTCTAAAATATATTAGGTTTGTATGCCCAAAATATTTTCAAGAAGTAAAAACAAAAGAAAACCAAAAGGAAGAGGCAGGCATGGTGGCACACACTTGTAATCCCAGTACTTGGGAGACTGACACAGGAAGTTTGCAGGTTCGTGGTCAGCCTCAGATACTTAGTGAGACCCTCTGAAACTTAGTGAGACCCTGTTTCAAAATAAAGAATAAAAATAGGGCTGGGGGTGTAGCTCAGAGGTAGAATGCGCCTAGGTTCAATCTCCAGTACTGCAAAAAAAAAAAAAAAAGAAAACCAAAATGAAGCCAGGTGTGGTGGTACACACCTGTAATCCCAGTATTGGGAGGCCGAAACAAGAGAATTTCAGGTTCAAGACCAGTCTCAGCAATTTAGTGTGACCCTATTTAAAAACGAAAAACAAAAAAAGGGGCTGGGGTATAGTTCAGAGGTAGAATACCCCAGGGTTCAATCCCCAGTAACAAAAATAAACAAATAAATAAACATAAAAAGGGTTGGGGTATAATTCAGTGGTAGAATACCTCTCAGTTCAGTCCCCAGTAAGTAACACACACACACACACACACACACACACACACACACACTCTCTGAAAAGAACAACATAATCAATTAACATTATGGAGGGAACTGAAAAACATTATTCAACAATTACCTCCAAAAATGCCTAAAGGAAGTTTCTTCTCCTTTTTAATAAACAAGTAATTCACTTTTTATAGAGCCTATGAGAGTATCTATTTGCATGCCTAATTTGGAAAAGCAAACTGTCAACTTGCAAAGCTCCAAATGCAAATGTTCAATGACAGTCTGAAGACACATACAAGCTTGCTCCAAAAAGCATTGTTTATAAAATCCCCAAACTGGAAATAAATATGTATCGATAAAAAAAACTGGAAATAATGATGATGATGATTTCATTGCATCAACTAAAGTAAATCTCAAAGTCAAGTGAATAAATCTGACTTCAGGGGAATATATTTGGTATAATACCAGATATATAAATCTCCCATAAATATGGAACTTAGGAATATATCATTTACTGTTGGTGGAAATCTAAATTAGTACAGTTACTATGTAAAAAAGGATTAGGGGTTCCTCAAAAGACTAAAAATAGTTCTACCATACAATCCAGCTCTACCACTTCTGGGAATATACTTGAAGGAGATGAAGTCAGCAAGTCAGCATACAAAAGAGACACCTGCATACCGATATTTTTGGAGCACTATTCCCAGTGCTAAGACCTGGATTCAGATTAGGTGCCTATCAATATATGAATGGATAAAATATATGTGTATGCACACACACACACACAAACACACACACAATGGAGTTCTATTAAACCATAAAGAAGACTGAAACCATGTCCTTTTCAGGAAAATGGATGGAAATAGAGATAATTATTTTAAGCAAATAAGCCAGAAACAGAAAGACAATATCTCATGTTTTTTTCTCATATGTGGAAATAAAAAGGAAAGAATAAAAAACAAAGTATCAGAAATTTCAAAAATTTTCATCTGAGAGACAGGCTTTGAGTTACTGGTTCTGGTGTACCATTGAAAGGATGTTATAAAGTAAAAGCTCATGATATATTTTCTATACACAGTGCCTATTTTTCTTCTGAAGTTTGAATGGATATAGAGATATAGTAATGAGGGTTTTGAAAATTGGAGAAATCTCAGCCTTATTCGCAGACAACTTCAGTATTAAATTGCAGCTCAGAGGTCACTTGGTCAATGGGAGCCCAGGACAAGTCAAGTGCCTTTTGCAAGGATACGCAGCCAAGAGCGCACAGCTCACCAATAACACAAGGGGGACAAAAAAACAGAATCTCTAGGTTCCCAATATAGGAGCCTTTAATCTACAACAACAGACTGAGTGTGTTTAAATAATATTCTCTTCATTTTACACAAATTTTGTGGGTTTTGTCCACCCAAGTTGGGGTGGGAGGGAGGATCTGATAAGCAAAAAAAGCCACGAGCAGTTTTTTCTTCAGAGATTTCTAAAACAAAGTGAATTTACAGATTAACCTGATCACACTAAAAGGCCTTAAATATCCTGTTTATCCCAAGTTTTCATACAATGGGCCTTTCATAATTTCCAAGAGGTATGTGGAAATCACAAAGAGTTATGCGGCCAGTTACAGAGGAATGTTTTTTCTTAGACAGATAAAGATCAGGTTAGAATTCACAGTGCCAGAAATAAGATAAAGTTTCACTTCAAAACTTGACCTGTGTTGATTTCCCTGTCCTCTTCTCATGTAGCCATCTATAGCAGTCAGGGTCAGCAAAATGATCTTAGGTAATTGCTTTTCTGCCATCTTGAACATGTGGCTCTTTCTGAGGGGTGTGTGTGCCATTTGCAAGCACCTCCCAACAAACTGGTGGCACCGACATTAAGACAAATGTACCTGCCTGGCACAATGCTATATATTTTTCAAAGGAAATAAGGCAATTATAAGGCTCCTTTCATAAACTCAGTATGTTTAGTGAATGGTATTTGACCTTAGGTGAAAACCCCATATTTAATTAGGGTATGGGTAATTTTAGTTTTTTCCCTTTGCCCTACTTTTATTTATTTTTTATAGAGTTCATGGCAGAAATGTTGTGTTCCAAACAGCTAAATCACACTTTCCTTTTGCATACTGCTTTTCTCACTGTTAACTTTAGTAATAATGATTCGAAGCTTTGAAAAGTACCATGTTTCGTCCTTGGCCAGCACTGACATTTATTTAGAGAATTTTTAAGAAATCAGCTCAGTTTATGTATATGCATAAACTTTAACATCCGTTTTGTTAAAACTTTTTCAAAGAAAGCATTTTTCTTAAGACAAAAATTTTTACCAATATCCCTCATCTCATGTAAGTTCAGTTTTTCCAAATTCAAAATGCAAAAATGGATTTTCAGATAAAGACTTTCATAGTAAGTCAGTATTCTGTCAGTGTAACAAGATAGAAGTTATTGGATTGCATGCCATTCAACAATCTCACTGAACAGATCTGAAACCTGAAGCCTAGGGCAGGTATGAACTTCTGGAAGACTTTGGCAAAGATAGGCCACACCTGTTCTAGCTTCTAGTAAAATAAATCACATCTGTAGAAAGAACTGACCATTAACAGTAAGAGAATATCCTTCGGGGCACTTTCTACAATTCAAAGTAAAAATCAAAGGACCAGTTCCCTTCTGCATATATTTTCTCAAATACAAGTTTTTCTATGTTTTTATGAAGCTGTTTTTAAAAATTGACCCATAATTAAACTCACCCTACATCTCTTTTTGTCTCAGCATTATCAACTAAAAACATTTAAAATATATCAGTAATATTCAAAGTGTTTAGATAGCCTGAGACCAAATGCCTTACAAGTATAAAGTACTTTGTAGTCCTGGCCAATATAAATATCTCACTCAACTTTTCAACATTCATTATGATGAATTAAAGAATGAAATCACAGAGTGAAAAATAGATGAGTATTTTCTTATTTCAGTACCGATTGTATTTCACAGAGATCACTAATGGGAGTTTATAGCATGCTTTCCTTTTGACATTTTTTTATGAAAGACACTTGGTGGTAGAGGTGAGAAATAATTGACAAACCATAGAACAGTTAACTTCACTCAAACTGTACTTGGACTATAACATTAAACAGAATCATTCTCAAAATAAACCACATATTCCCATCCCAGGGAGCATTTTCATTAAAAAATTAGTAGAAAGAAAGAGAGATGAAAGAAAATGAAGGAAGGAAGGAAAGAAGGAAGGAGAAAGAAAGAAAGAAAGAAAAAGAAAGAAAGAAAGAAAGAAAGAAAGAAAGAAAGAAAGAAAGGGCCACATTGTTAGAATAAACCAATCTACCACAGTAATCATGATTATTCAGGAGCTATGCCTCAGATACATCAAAGTTAATAAAGACATATTATAAAAAGACATTACAAAAAGTCATGACTTTTTCATTATATTCATGATTGAGCATTTACGGGATTGCTATATGAACCATTCCTTTTAATTTGTCTATTATAGCTGGTACATTAAAAATCGATATAAATATAATTCCACTGCATTGCATACCTAGGTACCCAGTCACACAAAATGAATCTCAAATGCCAATGCTGTCAAGAAAAAGCTAGAAAGTGAATATAGTATATTTAATTTTAAAAAAGCCATTAGTGCCTACAGACAGTGATTAATAGGTATAAGTGAAAGACAATATATGGACAAGGTAGGTTAATTTTTTGGATGCTTCCTTATCATACAATTTGTTTTTTTCCCATTTCTTTCCTCATTCTATTGGTTAGGCTGGCCTATTTCACTCAGTGGGAAATATAATAGTCAACAGTCTTCTTAATCACTATTTCTTACATCTTATAGTAAACCATTGTAAACTTTGCCAGCATTAGAGCACTTTAGTTGAGTTACTCAAGCATTATAGCTGGTTATGGAAACAGGTGAATTTCTTAAGTTAATGCCCTTTCCCTATTGACATCTTCCTATAATTCCTACTCCAAGTGCTTGATCGATCAGTGGATCTTTATTGTTGGCACAGTTTTCTTCTTTTAGAACCAACTGGCTCTTCCCCAACCCTGCAGCTCTTAATATAGCATTTTTGAAAGGTTGAATGAAAGTCAGAATGTCAATATATTTCTTGGCAAAATGACAATCTATCACATTTTCTATTGTACTTTCGTATGAGGAATTCAATGTGACTTATTTTTTATTTAAATTTGCTTCATAAGTGCCATTCAAAGACAAAATTAGTATATACTATATATATATATATATATATATATATATAATACTATAATATAATATTAAAGATAAAATTATCAATGCCACCCCAAAGCATTGGACCTTTATGTATTTTTGACCAGCTATAAGTAACATTACTATAAGTAAAATTACTCTTAGGAGTTGCTCTGCCAAAAACCCAGATTATTGGCCCCATTTAAACCACAGGCACTTCTGTTACACTTCCTTGGGACCTAAGTTTTTAAGGACATAATCGAGGGCATATGATATTGCTTGACTGTACTTTCTTAAATGGCCTTCCCAAACCACCTTCATCTCCCTCCCTTCCTCCCTTATTCTCTTCCTCCTACCTTCTCTACTTCTTCCCTCCTACTTCCTTCTTTTTCTTTCTTACCTTCTTCTTTGAAATTAAATAACCAGGAATTATGTTAGGCAGTGTCAGACATATACCAGTGAGCAAGAGAGTCCTAGCCTATGACCTCAGTTTATACCTACTATTAGGAAAAATACAGAAATTAACTAGCAATTACAGTAAAGTGTGATTGTTTTAAGAGTGAAAGTGCAGAGTATTCTAAGAAGGTACATGGCGGGGGATATGTTGGTGGCAACCTAGTCAATATGTGTTAGAAATACTTTTGTTAGTGATAACCTGAAGGGAAGCTGTTGAGAGGAAGTTATCCAGGAAAATAGAGAACAGAGTTACAGAAAGGATGCAGAAAAGAGTCTCTGTGGGGAATAATTGTGCATAATTAATTTTATCTTTGAATGGCTTTTGTGAAACAATTTTTAAAAACAAAAAAGGAATCACATGGAATTCCTCATACAAAAGTGCTACAGAAATGGTAATCTATTATTGTCATTTTGCCAAGAAATATATTGACATTCTGATTTTCACCCAACTTTCAAAAGTGCTACATAAACAGCTACTGGTTGGGGGAATGAACCCGTTGATTGTATGGGCAGAGAAGGCGCAGTGTGGAAAGCCCAGAGTAGAGAGAGAGCCTGGCAAGTCTCATGGAGCTAAAAAAGTCCAGTGCATCTGGAAAACAACCCAAGACATGACTATGAGATGCTACATTGGGAAGCCTTAATAATTTACATTAAAATAGCAAAAAGCTACTGAAAAAGTTTAGGGGAAGGGAGCCAAGTGGTTACTGAGACCACCCTGGTTGCAGTGTAGACCAAATAATTCTATGATCAAGCATTTTGATCCTTCATCCTTATTTAGGAAGAAATTTTGAGCACTTACCTCTAATTCATAATATTTACTTATTTATAAATTTTATAGCTGAATTTATTGGCCAATACCTCAAGATACCATGTGTAGTTAGGCTACAGTTTCTTATTAATAATAATTTCAAGTTTGTATCTGATTTATTGTCAAAATTTATTTGATTATCTTTGATTTCACTTGTGTCAGGGACCCTGTCAGGCCCAGCTGCAGTTGCAGGGGAGGCTTCAGTGGTGAGATCCCCAGCTAGAATAAAGCATGTGCAATCGCCATCCAGAGAACAACAGCAGTTTTATTTTACAGACCTGTCTCTTATATAGGGTTCTGGGCAAAATGATGCACGTACATGCCAGCGTGATGTGCTCAAGCGTATTGCATTTTGCCTAGTCATACTTACATAACTATATACACATCTGCAGCTGTGTGGGGTTTGCGGGGTCATGTCCTTGCCCCAAGTCTGCACTGCCTCTGGGCCCCCACACTCCACCCCCTACAGGGTGGTTGTGTGCAACTTGACCCAGAGAGCATTACATTAGGCCTAAATACCACAACAATAGAAGGTGCAGCAAGTGACTATTAGTCCTCCAGCCACATAGGCAAGGATAATCAATAACCATTTCCAGGAGGTGCACAGTGAGTTTCACCAGGTTGTAAGCAGGTCTTCCTTTAAGGCCCAGATAGCCTGTACCTCCACATCCATATCTGCTAAGGCTTGCTGTACCTGCTGCTGGTGATCTGGAATGTAGACTCAGCATTCTTCTACATGGAGAAGAGCACATGCTCCACTCTGGACAGCAGTGAGCAAAACCACCTTCCACATCTGGTTTCATCCATTAAAAGGGAAAGAGCCTGACAGGATGTCTTTAAAGGCTTCTGTAACATGTTGAGCTAAAGCTTCGACCTGTCGCTCTACATCTATAGTACTACCCTCTGGAATGAACAAGGGTAACAGGTAGTACCACCACGTGGCCCAGCGCACACAGTGCCAGTGGTGATATTCAGGGTCCCAATTACTAGCCATATGGGGAAGAGTTGGGAGTATTTGTCCCTGTATGTACTGCTTTCCCCACATACACCTTCCTGTCTAATGGTCCAGGAGGTATGGCCAGGCATAATGTCCACAAACCCAGAGATAACCATCTGGGAGAAAATCAGTGGGCTTGGTTCCCATTAGTGCCACCCCTTCCACCACCAGTTGGTATCTGGTAACCAAGTAACATTCTGGCATAGTTCTTGAGGCAACCATCCAGTGTTTCAACTGGCCACAGACTGGTTTACTTGCTCTATACAAAAGGTGCTATGCTTGCAAGCTCTACCTGTTCCCCAGCCCTACCCATTTTCTATAGCACATCCCAACAAAGTGAGGGAGGCATTACTATGTCTTGGCGCAACAAGTCCGTGTTATGCGGCATCGCTCATTCCATTCTGCGCTGCTGTGGTTCCAGACTCATAAGGTAGTCCAGTTGTCTACAGTAGTGGGGGCAATTTGCCACAGGAGACCTTTGGCTGCTTCCACTGGTAGCTGGGTGTAGACCCAACAATGGGAACTGTTGTGCAGTCTCGCAAAGGTGCATGCCCAGGAAAGCAAGCTGTTCCCTGTCATTAACCTGGATGGTAGGACAGGGCAGACAGAGAGAGAGAGAGAGAGACAGACCACCATAGGTAAGACTTTCCCTTCCAGGAGGATGCAGGCAAAATGCTTGTCTTTCAAGAGAATAATGTGCATTCCAGGGAGATGGTACCACACCAAAGGTAAAGGGTTGGAACGTCTTCCATGGAATACAAGGAAATAGGCCATAGTCTTATGACCTGCTTACCTTTCAAAATTGTGCCTTCTGCCCATGGGGAAAGCGTGACCTGTACTGGGCAGAGCCACACAGCTATTCAAGGGTCCAGTTGTAACTGGGCCTCTGTCCCAGGCCCCATGGCTCCAAGAGTGCAACCCATGGCCCCTAAGAAATCTGCACATGTCAGGGCCACTCCCAGACATCTTGCCATCACAGGGCCAAGGGTTTAGGTGCAGGGAGTAAGAGGGCTCCTTCTCTCACCTCTGGTCATAACCAGGGTTTCTCTAAGCTTCCCATTACCTTCAAAGAACAGGGTGTTCCTGCTATTACCTTATCTAAGGCGGCCTGCCCAGTGTGGTGAGGTTGCTCATTTAAATCTGCACTACCACGGGCGCTTCTGCCTGCCACCTTTTCCAATGGGGTACCAAGGCCTTTAGCTTTTCTTTTAGGAGTCCGTTAAAGCATTCAGTCATTCCAGCTGCTTGGGGTCAGCAGGGAACATGCAACTGACAATCTATGTCATGTCCTTAGTAAAGTCAGTACCTCTATCACTTGCCACTACCAAGGGCTGACCACAGGCCGCTGACGACTGTTCAAAGGTAGCTGCAGTATGTCTCTGGTCAGCCTATGCTACAGGATAGGCAAAACTGAAACCTGTGGCTATAGCCACGGCCATCAGAATATACTGGAGCCTCTGATCCATCAGCAGTTGGTCAATATAGTCAACCTGCCATTCCTGGAAATGTTGAGTACCTCGGAGAATCTGTCCCATGGTTGTATGAACCCCACATCACTGTGGGTGGTGTTCTGCACACCAAAGACACTGCCATACAGCATCTTATACTTGAGTCCGGATAAGAGGCAGTCCTCACCGCTGGGCTACAAGCCCCATGGTGTGGGTGCCTACAAGTCCTAGATTTTTATGTAAGCATGGTGCTATTAACAAGCGATCTGAGGGCAGTCAGAGAGCCCAACTTTTTGCTAAAGTGTCATCAACATCATTACCAGGAGCCTGCCAAGGCCTGTGCCCCAGAAAATGATGTATAGTAGCTCTTTCCTGTGGAGCTCCATTTCCACAGGTCCTCCCACATATCCCTGCCCCACAATGGGCTTTGCCAAATAAACCAGTCTTGTGCTGCCAACTAACAAGACTGTTTGGAGCCCCACTCATTGGCTGGAGTGTTTGGCACTGGTTTTATACAAAAACATTTCTGTGGCAGGCTGTGAGACCACAGCCACCTACATGGGTGACTGCCCATGACGGAGCCATCAATATACTATGCTTCCAAGGGTATAGGGGCTCTCCCTTCCTCATAGGGACTCGAGGCATCTCCCACTTCTGTGGGGCTTTCCTTTCTTCATAGAGATTTGGAGCATCACCCACTTCTGTGGATTCCAAGGGGCTGTCACTCAGAAATGCACTGGCTCCAACAAAACTTTCCCTTCCTCATAGGGACTTGGGGCATCTCCTACTTCCATGGGTTCTGAGGGGGCTGTTGCCTGGAAATACACTGGCCCCAACAAAGCATGTAACTGTTCAGATATAGGGCTACTAGAAAACTACTCATTGCCCTAAGTATGAGTCCCACTTTGTTAGAGTGGGTGTTTGGGCTATCCCTGTCAAGGGGGTCTGAGTCCAGGACCTAAGTCAATCTTCAATAAGTATGTGCTCCACTTTGTCAGAGTGGGCATTTAAATTGTCTCTGTCCTGGGGATCTGAGTCTAGGACCTCAACCAACCTTCAATAGTGTGGGTAGTCTGCAGCATCACTGACCCCGTATGGCTGCTAACGGTTTCTTGATGAGAAAGTAGCATGCCACTGCCGCTTTCCATAGCTGTGACCAAAATCCAATTGGGTTATTCTTAGTGCCTTTCTTCTGCCATAACCCAATCTAAAACCTGCATCATTCACTTGGGCTGTTAGCAGGAAAGGAAGGGCAGGGCTTACTACCCGCAGAGTTTGTGCCCATGCCACTGCCCTCTTGGTGACAGTAAATGGAGTTTTCATTTCAGGGGTCCAATTCCAAGTTGCCCCCTTATGAACAAGGTGGTGTAAGGGGTGCATAAACATAGCTAAGTGGGGTATAAATGTTTGCCAAGACCCCAAAAGACCCAAATGTGTCTGTAACTGTCTGATTTTCTGGCCGAGGGTATGCTTGTATCTTATCTATCACTGCTTTGGTTATCACCTATGTCTTACCTGACCAGACAACTCCCAAGAATTTGACAGAATACCCAGGTCCCTGGACCCTGTCTTTGTTGACAGCCTACACCCATTCCTGCATGCAGCTGCTTCTGACTCTGCAAGAGAATCAGAGGTTACATAATATCACTGATAGACTGGAACAACCATTCAGCCTCAGGCTTCTGCCAAGAGGCCAAATCCTGTGTCACCAAATCATGACACAAGGTGTGACTATGCAGATATCCCTGGGGCAGTACCAAAAAGGCCCACTGGTACCCTTCCCAGGTAAAAGAAAATTGTTCTTGGCTCTCCAGAGTAATCTCAATGGAGAAAAAAGCATTCACCAAGTCTACAATGTAGTGGAACTGTCCCAATTCATGTGATAGGAGATCCATCAGTTCTGAAATGTTGGGTACCACTGCATGCAAGGGCAGTGTCACTTGAACTCCTGATAGTCTACTGTCATTTGCCAGGAACCATCAGATTTTTGCACTGGCCACACAGGAGAGTTGAATGGGCTGAGTAGGATGAATTATACTTGTCTCACCTAGCTTTAGTATTGCTTGTCCAATTTCTTCAGCCCCCCCCCAGTCCAGTAACTTGTACTACAATAAATTCACAGTCTTTGTGGCTTGGGGGAGTTGTAAGGGAGCATGATGGGGATGTCCTCTAGTGATGGTCTTTTCCATATGCTCCCATAGCTGTAATTCTCCAGTAGTTGTCTGCACAATCAGTCCCTGTAACACATCCACCTCCAGGATATACTCAGCTATGGGGAATATATACATGTCATACTGCTTAGGAGGCAGACATCAGATACCCAAAGTCACTGGGGCATGTTGAACTTTAATGAGCAGGCCTCCATAACCTTCTATGGCTACCCTAGGCCCAGTAAACTTGTCTGGGTTGCCAAAGAGGAGAGTGCTTTCTGCTTCCATATCAACTAGGGCCAGGATGCATTGCACATTGCAGAGGGACCAGTAAATAGTCAATACCACATTTGGATTCCCCTGCCAACCGGGTACCCCAGCCGAATCCCTACTCTGGGAGAAAGTCAGCCACACATATCGCTCTAGCTATTCCTGAGCCTTTTTTGGAAGAAAAGGGGCATACCTTTTGTTTGGGCAAAGCTGCCACCAGGGGGCCAGGGGCACTTCATTGGGCAGGCAGTCTATCTTCTCCAGGCCTGCCACAATCGAACTGGAATGCGTGGCTCTCACACTTTGAAAGCCTTCTGGACTTCTTCTGGCTGGGGTCATACCTTGTCCCAATCCTCTGGCAGGGTCCATATATTCTGCTATCGAGGACCACAGGGAGGCTGGGGGCCACATCTCCTCCACCCTGGGTTGTTTCTCCCAAGGCTGCTCCTCCAAAGAGGCACTGGGGGCACTCACCTCATCCTGTTGACTACACCAATTGTCAGGGGCCCTTTCAGGGGCCAGCTGCAGTTGCAGGGGAGGCTTCAGTGGTGAGATCCCCAGTGATAAGAAAGCACACTGAATCGCCATCTAGAGGAGAACAACAGCAGCCTTATTTTACAAATCTGTCCCTTACATAGCATTCTGGAGCACGTGTCTGCCAGTGTGATGTGCAAATGTGTGTTGCCTTTTGCCTAGTCATACTTACAGAACTATTATACATCTCTACGGCTGTGTGAAATGAGTGCACATCTGCGACTGCATGGGGCAAACAAGGTCATGTCCTCACCATAGGCCTGTCCTTCTTCTGGGTCCCCACAACTTGGTAATACAGCTAAAAAATGATGCCAGGTTAAATTTCCAGTTCTGGTATTGTCTTATTACTTACTGATAGTGAAGTATGTCTTCACCTCAAAGTTATATTTTAGGAATATTTTAATATTTAATTTTGCATTTTTAAGACTAAAATTTAGTGATACAAATTGTAATTCCACTTAATGAAACATAGGTCAATTGCCAAATATTGCAGGATGCTGAAAGCAAATAAACAAGTTTGGGGGTCACTGTTAATTGCTTTTGCTTATAGAATTTCCTTTCCTCATAGAATTTCTTATAGAATTTTCTTTCCTCAAGATCCCTTTTGCTCCTTATGTAGCATTCATATAAACCATTTAGGTATTATCATTACCATTAGCTACCCAGATCAATTCAAGATGATAAGTAAGAATAGTAAGACATTATTTATTCCAATCAAAATAAATACAAATAAAAAGTTATACTATTTTCTTCTGCAGGTGCAATGAATCACCTTGGGTACCTAAGATCAAATTGTCTACACATTAAAGATAGTTGGTGTAGAGGATTGAACATAGGGGACCAATGCCTGAGGCAGGACATTTTATAAAAAGCTGCTCACCAGCTACAAGAAGGTTTGAAGTTGGAAACTGGAATAATGACAGAGGGGGGTGGAGAAAAGTATAAGGGTTTACATGTTATAGTTAGATATAAAATATCCCCTAAAGAGCTCACTTATTGTCTGGAGCTGATGTAATTGAGTCATGAGGGTTGTAATCCCAGAAGTGGATAAATCCATTGTGATGAATTTACCTGGGTGGTACCCAGTAGGCCGGTAGGGTATGGCTAGAGGTAGGTCCCTGGGAGTGTGGCCTAGGGGATTATACAAATGGTTCTTCCTCCTCCTGCTCACTCTCTTACTTCCAGCCTCCATGATATAAAGATCAAAGCACATATGCTCTTCTTCCACCTCCCACCGCCATGCCCGGAGATCTGTGGTCCTCAGCCTCACATGGACTGAACCGACTCCATAAGAAAATAAATCTTCCTTCTAAGTTACGTGGTCAGATATTTAGATTATGCTGCAAGAATGCTGACAGATGCAACAAGGTAAAATGGGAAGGAAATTTTGATATCTTCTGGAAAACTAATCCTTAGAGAAATTCTAGATTCTGTTTGACTTTTCATAATTCTAATAGTTTTGATTAAACAGTAAAACACATACTTTTCAGTGTTGTGTTATGCCTCAAACAATGTTAACACACCACTAGAGGTGATTTGAAAGCAGTTTTCTACATGCAACTTTAATTTTATTGACATAGAAACATTTAGAATCTATATAAAATGCTAAATTTTAAGCAAACATCAAAGGTCAACTGGATGCACACAAAATTGAAGAACCATTTATCTAGATAGAGTTGGAGTAAACATTTATCATAGAACCTATGGGACTCAGAGAATATGGTAGAGCCACCCTTCTATTACCTGCCTTCTAGAATAAGAATTGCTTGATCAAGTTTACAACTAGTTATTTTGCCTAATGGCTAAGTTGTCTTGAATCCTTCTCTTTCAAACTCTAGAGAACTTGGGGAAGATTTGTCCCATAAAGCCTTTCAACATCCAAGAGGGTTTAGTTATATTTTTCATCATTGTGACCCAAATGCCCAACATAACAGCTTACAGGATGGCTAACAATATAACATGGTGTCAGAGGTTCAGTTCATGGCTGCTGGCTCCAAGGGAGAAGCTTCATGGTGGCAGAGTGTGACAGAGTAAACCTGCTCAACTGATGAGAGATGGAAGTAGAGAGACGAGACCAGGGGACCAGGGACATATATAACCTCCAAGACCATGCCCCAGTGACCCACCTGTTCCAGCCACACCCTACCTCTGAACCTTCCTGTATCAGGGACCATGATTTCAACACATGAGCTTTGAGGGGGACATCCCAAACCTAAACCATAACACAACATGGCATATAAGAAGAGGCAGTCTTAGGTGTTGTTATTATTAATGTCGTTATTTGATAATGGAAGTTATAGTATAGACTTTAAGGTAGCACTAGGGTATTGATTAGCATCCCTCAAAGGCCCATATGTTAAAGGTTTGGCCACAAACCTGTGGTGCTCCTGGGAGGTGGTGGAATCTTTAGGAGGTGAAGCATAGTGGAAAGAAATTAGGTCTTTGGAGGCATCTCCTTCAATGGGATTTTGGGACTCTGGTTCCTTCTTGTCTCTATTTCTTGGCTACCAGGAGGTGACCAAGTTCCTCTGCCATGCCCTTCCAACATCATTCTCTGCTTTCTGCCACAGGCCCAAAAGCAATGGACCAACCAAATATGGACTTTGGGCCAAAATAACCGTTTCCTCTTTTAAGTTGATTAGCTCAGATATTTTGTTACCTGATAGATCTTAGAAAGATTACCTTACTAATCATCCATAGATAAGTCATTAATGAAAATTAAATACTGAAAGGATTTATTTCACACAACATGCCCAGTACAGCTACACCTCTGTATAATACAATGAAAACCTGCCATTATTCAGACATATTTACAATTTTTTTTCTTTAAAAAGGAGATTTCATTTTTGTTAGCTCTCCTTTGGTTGAAGTTTTCTAAATTACCTCAAGGATAAAATATGCCCAAACTTTTAAAATAGTGTAAAATAAAAATTAGGGTAAGACCTTTGACTCCTCCTGGCACACTTGAACTTTACAGAGACAAACTTAAGCAATAAATTTATTTTCACTTGTATTTGCCCACTTCTCTATATTGAAACAGTTTAAAACAGCAAGTCCTGTGCACCGTAGTGTGGAATTCCGAAGGTGAAAGGAGCTTAGTCATATGTGGGAAGTGTTGAGTCTGCTCACCTTCACTTCATTTTCTTTGGAGAACAGTTTTGGAATTAGTCACCATTAATGTATTAAGTCTGAGTCAATGTGAAAGTTGTCCAATCTTGTGCAAATGGCCCATGAAGGAGAATGGGCAGTAATGAAGATGAGGACTGTGGAAGGGGTCTCCCCTTCCAGAATGTTCTCTTCAGAAAAGAGCCACTATATTGTTGGGGGGGGTGGGCCATGAGGCAGTTCCAGAAGAACAAAACTATGGTATTTGTCTTGAGGATAAGAGGGAGAAAGAGATAGAAAAAAAGAAGGAATTAAAAGTGGGACATTGTATAAAATAAAGTGAGACAGTATAGGGTATTTTGAGGAAAGTTATCCTGGTGAGATATTAAGTCAAATTCTGGCTTAGACTGGGTTACAAGATGTGTGTTCCGGAGACTCTAGGGGTTGACCCATGGCTACATGTTAGTGAATCACTTTCTTCTTTTGTCTCATTACAGTCCTTAGTGGACTGTAATTGGTAAAGCAATCCCTCTACTTCAAAATCCATTCACATATTCATTTTTGTGTTTGTGTGGTACCGGGGATGGAACCTAGGGGCATTCTGCCTCTGAGCCACACTGCCTACCCTATTTTATTTTTTATTTTGAAACAGAGTCTCACTAAATTGCAGAGGGCTTCACTAAACTTCTGAGGCTGACTGCAAACCTGTGATCCTCTTGTCTCAGCCTTCCAAGTACTGCACCACCATACCTGACTCCTTACTGGCTTCTTATTTCATTGAGCATGAAAAAGGATTAATTTTTATTTATCCTCTTTTTTAACCTCCTTTCCTATATCTTTAATTATTACTTTTAAATTTAATATTATTATTATTATCATTATCATTATTATGATCACCATTTTTTGAGGTGCAGTCTCACTATGTTGTCCTGGCTGTTCTCAAACTCATGGTCTCAAGCTCTCTTCCCACCTCAGCCTTCCAAGCAGCTAGGGCTACAGGTATGTGCCGCCATACCTGGCTAATTATTCCTTTTGGAAAGGCATATTCCAGTTGGCCTACAACTGTATTTTCACCTTTCTATTTCTTAAAAACAAAATTTTTCTTCATGTCTTTTCAGATGAATGCTTCATTTGTTTTTCCTACTTTTTCTATATTGTTATTAATTTATTGAGGAAATACTTTTTAAAGTTTGAATTTTTCTTTTTTTTACTTACTTTTAAACTTATACATAAAAATATAAAAACTACACATTTATAGGCTACTGTATGATGTGTCAATACATGTATACATTGTGTAATGTTTAAATCAAAGTAAGCATATCTATCTTTTCAAATATCTTTCATTTCTTTATATAAAAACATTTGAAATACTTTCTTTTGTCATTTTGAAATATATATAGAGTGTGCATAATCCTTCTCTATAGTCACCCTACTGAGCAATAATAGCACACCAAAACTTCTTACTCATATCTAACTGTAACTTAGCACTCAATGACCACCAACCTTTCCCTGTCTCTTCCACCCCCTATTCTCCCAGCCTCTGGTAACCACCATAAACATAAAAAACATGATATGGTTCAGTACTATCCACAGTTTTAGGAACCTATTACAGGGGCTGTGGAATGTATTACCCATGGATAAGGTAAGGATTATGTTTTTCAATGTCCATGAAAGTACTCTTTTTATTAGATAGTAGTAGTTTATGACACTTCTAATATGACACTAACAGGAATCTAGATATTATAATCATAGGTATATTTTCATATGTATCTTTTCTTTCTTTATAAAACAATAAAAGCTGCTTTTTAAATGTCAGGCTTCCTTAAAAATTATCTATCCATCTACCTATTCATCTATCTATTATTACATATTTCTTAAGATTTTTTCCACCACTCAGTCATTCTTCAAAATATCATATGGTTTACATCTTCACTACTGAAATTATGAAAATCATTCTTCTTCTAATTAAATAAAAATAGGTACAAGTCTGGCATGGTGGCACGTGCTTGTAATACCAGTACTTGGGAAGCTGAGACAGGAGGGTTGCAGGTTTGAAGCCAGATTCAGCAACTTAGCTGGGCCCTAAGCAACTTAGTAAGACCCTGTTTCTAGATAAAAGTTAAACTAGGGCTAGGGTTGTAGCTCAGAGATAGAGTGCCCCTGGGTTCAATCCTCAGTACCACAAAAAAATGTACCACAAAAAATAAAAATAGGTGCAAAATGCACAAATCATTAAGTGTATAACCTGATGAAATATAAAATAAACACACCTACATAACCTGAACAATGCCACCACACAGAAACCAACCTCTTAGCCCTTCCTAACCACCAATGTCTTTCTGTTTTCCAAAGATAACCACCATAATGACATCTCATACCATAGGGTAGTTTTGAAATTTATTTAATTTCAACCTTACTGGGTGAAATTCATGGAGAAATACAGTCTAAATACTCCTTCCAGAAAGGACTGTGTCTGCTGCAAGGATTGTGGTCAGGCGCCTGCTTTAGCAGTGAGCGTCTGCATGGCCTTTCTTAGCTTTTGAGTCAAGGCCACACTATTTTTGGAAATCCTTAGTCAATGATTAAGTCAGGTGGCAGTAGCTTAAGGACATGTTCTCCCTAGAGTATCCCCCAGGCAATTACTGAGCAGCTGGTGGCACAAGGGCCAGGGCATTTTTACCCAAAGCAGGATTGCACTAATTGCCAGTGTCGCTCACGTTCCCTGCTGGGCTGGCAGAAAATCTGTCAGATTTGCATCATACTCACTTCACTGAATCCTGCTCCCCTCTTTCCTTTTTCTAGGTGTTACCACCAATGAACATTTTGCTGCTACAAATACTCTATTTTTTATTTTATTTATTTTGTTCAATATTATATTATTGACATTTATATTTCTGACAATAACATTCAGGTAATTTCCACTTTGTACTATAGTGAATAAAGATGATATGAACATATGTACAAATTTTTTAGGTTTTTTTTTTTTGATACTGTATCTCACTTGGTTACCTGGGCTGACCTCAAACCCCTGGGCTTATGTGATCTTTTTCCTGAGTCACCCAAATAGCCAGGATTATAGGTACATACCACCACATTCAGCTGTATAAGATGTTTGTAGGCATATATTTTTAATTCTTTACAAAAGAATTATTAGGTATAATAGATCTCCAATAAGCAATATAAGAGAGATCCAGTTCCTTTTTATTCTTACCAATGTTTTATGCTGTCAGTCTTTTCCATTTTATTTCTAGAGACATCAAGAGATACCTCATGGTGATCTTAATTTGCATTTACCTACTGATCAGTAATGTTCAACATCTCTAAATATACTTTTCCCCCTTTTTCTATCTTTTCTTCACATATTTTTTGCTATTTTTATTATATCTTGTTTTAATTTTTGAGTTGAAGAAGTTAGAAAGATTTTCGGGACATAAGTCCTCTGTCAAATATTATGACTATTTCACCAGTCTCCTCCTCCTCCTCCTCCTTTTTATTTTTCTTCTTCTTCTTCTTCTTCTTCTTCTTCTTCTTCTTCTTCTTCCTTCTCCTTCTTCTTCTTCTCCCTTCTTTCCTCCTCCTCCTCCTCCTCCTCCTCCTTCTTCTTCTTCTTCTTCTTCTTCTTCTTCTTCTTCTTCTTCTTCTTCTTCTATTTAACCCAAGGCCTTGTGCATGCTGAGCAAGTGCTCTATCACTGAGCAACACCCCCAGCCCTCTTTTTTATTTTTAAAAGGCTATTTACATATCAAACTTTTTCAGTGCTGTTTGTTGAAAAAAGTTTTTTTTTTCTCCTCATTGGATTACTTTGGTGTCATGGTGAGAATCAATCAACTATATATGAGTAGGTGAATGTCTCGACTCTCTGTTCTGTTTGGTTGATCAAATTTGTATCTTTACACTTGGCATTGCACTGCTTTTATGCCTATAAGCCAATAGTGAACCCTGAAATAGGGTCAGGGAAATCTCCATATTTGTTTGTTTTCAAGATTTAGGTCTTTTAAACTTAGATATAAATTTTATTATCATTTTGTCAATTTATACAAAATAACCTTCTAATATATTCAAGAATTATGTTGTGTCTAAGGCAAATTTGGGGAGAAATTAAATGTTAACAGGACCAAATCTTCCATGAAATCAACAGGGTTTATCTGTTTTTATCTAAGTCTTCAGTAATTTCTCCCAGATTTTTTTGTAGGTACGTTGTGAAGATTGCACAAATCTTTTTTGAAATTTATTTCTAAGTATTTATTGATTGCTGGTGCTAATATAAAATGTATTTTAAATTTTTAATTTCTTCATACACAGAAACTAGGGAGTAATCAGGATACAAGATGGACTTTAGATAATGGAGGAGAAACCCCAGTGGATCAAGAGGAGTGATCTAGGGGAAGGTGATGGTAGGAGGAAGAGGGAGAGTTAATAATGAAAACACTTCCATTGATATGTTATGAACATATGTAAGAATACCAAAGCCAATCTTAGTATCAAGTATGGGGAAGGGGAGGAAGTGAGGAGAGAGCTGGGGAGAAACTCACCAGGTGCTGTGTGCAGGTATGTCACTATCACTCTGAACTATGTTATGATGTGAAACTACAGTGCATCAATAAAAGTATATAAAAGAATAAATTTAAAATAATTGTGAGTTTAAAAAATTTTATTTCCAGTGAAAAGGAATAAAATTGTTTTCTGGATACAGATCTTATGTTGTAAAATCTTATTACACTCATTTATTATTTCTAAATATGGGGGAGGGAGAAGTTGCTTAGGGTATTCTACATAAGTAATAACAATGCAACCTGTGTTTAAGACTGTTTTACTTCTTCCTTTCAGGTTGTATGCCTTTTTTTCTCTTTTTCTTAATCATTGCTTGGCTAAGAACTCTAGTGCAATGTGGAATAGAAGTAATGAGAACAGATGACTTTACAATTCTTCTAGTGTTAGGCAGAAAGTGTTCAGTCTTATCAACAAGTTTGATGTTCCTTGTAGGCTTTTGCCATTGTCCTTTATCAGATCAAGAAAGGTTCTTTTATTCTTAGAGCAATGAGAGGTTCTTTTAATCATGAATTGAAGTTTGTTATAACAAATGATTTCACTGAATCTATTATGCTGGTCATCCAACTCTCTCTAATACTCTTAATATTTTGAATGAACCAAATTTGGCTTTTAATCTTTGACCAATCTGACATTTAGAATAATAACTATCAGTATCTCATTTATACTTATATGATTCTGTTAGCTGACATTTTTTGAAAGGTTTTGTCTCAGTCTATATTTTTGCCCATAAGTAAAATCCAATGGAGTGGATGGTTTAAACAACAGAAATTAATTTTCTCATAATTATGGATGCTGAAGGGCTGATACAGGGGTTCACTATAGTTCGGTTCTGGTGAGGATTTGCTCATGGTCATTTCTCACAGTGCTCACATGACCGCTCCTTAGTGAATGCAGTAGAGAAAGAAAGTGAAACCCTGTGCTGTCTCTTATTTTAATGTCACTAATTTCATGAAGAGGCCTCACCCTCATCACTTCATCTAGCCCTAATTACCTGTCACAGGCCCCATCTCCAAATACTAACACATTGGGCATTAGAGTGTCAATGTATAAATTTCAAGGAGATGAAAATATTTCGTCCAAAATAAAATTTGTGGTTTTGTTCATGAAAATTACTAGTATATATTTTTCTTATCATCAAGTATCCTAATGATATTTTCATAGAATGGTTATATCAAACTCTTTTAAGTATTAGTATTATCTAATTCTACACAATAGAGATTTTCTAGTTATTTTTTGGGGGGGGAGTACAAGGGATTGAATTCAGTGGCATTCTTCCTCTGAGCTACACTGCCATTTTTTTCTGCTTTTTATTTTGAAACAGGTTCTCACTAAGTTGTTGAGGGTCTCACTAAATTTCTGAGACTGGCCTTGAACCTGTGATCCTCCTGTATCAGCATCCCAAATACTGAGTATGTGTGCACTACCATGCATGGCTCTAGTTAATATTCTGCTATTAATTTATATAGTGGAAGAATATATATTCTCACAATTCTAGTCCTTTTAAATTTATTGATGTTTGCTTTGTGATCTAGCATATGATCACACTTAATGAATGATCCATATGTATTTAAAAAGGTTCATTCTCTAACTGCTGAGTGCAGTGGTCTATTTATGTCGATTAAATGTGCTTAATCATTTTTTTTCAAATATTCTATCCTTATTGTTTCCCTCCAACTTGCTTTTTTTACCAACATTGAGACAAGTGTAATAAATTCTGCTACTGTGATTTTAGGTTTTTCTTTTTCTTTCTTTTTTTATATTTTAAGGCAAAGTTAAAAAAATGTGAAAAAAAATTGAGAACTCATATTGACATATTACCTTTATGAAGGGACCCTTTCTATGTTTCTTACTTAACATAATCTCTGTTATTAATGAGCCGCATCGGATTTCTTCTAGTTAATATTTGCATCATAAACCTTTTTTCTATTTTTCACTCTCTAATGAATAGTTATATATTGTAAGCAGTAAATAGTTGAGTGGTATATTGTATTTCCTAGTTGTTCAATCTTTTTCCCTCAGTTGACATATTTAATCCATTTACATTTAATTAACTAACTGGTTGTACTTGAATATAATTCTTCTGATTCATTCTTTGCATTCAGGTTTCCTGCTTGTTCTTTGCCATTCTATCTTTCTTACATTAACTTAGATTTATTAGTGACTTTTTAATTTTCTTCATTAATGTTAGTCACAATTCCTTTTACTAATCTGTTAATAGTTATTGCCTAGAGATGAACACATCCATTTTTTGACTTATCAGTAAACAATGCAGATTAGTGTTTTTACCATGTACTAAAAACAAGGGAGATCACCAATACAGACCTGCAGGAAATGCCAGGAGAATTCTGAATTTTGATCTTCAATATGATCAAAGGCTGCAAAGAGAGTGTACAGGAAATGAAAGATCATATCAATAGAGAAATTGAGGCCCTAAGTAAGAACAAAAAAGAGGCTTTAAGTGAAATGAAGGAGTCAATATAGGAATTAAAGACCGCAGTAAAAACCACCTCTGGCAGGCTAGACCACATGGAAAACAGTATCACTCTTGGAAGCCAGTTCATTCAAAACTGAAAACACAGTCAGCAATATAGAGAAGACAATACAACAACATGACCTCAAATAGTGCCTCTGTACTATTTGAATTTACTTTTTGATGTATGTACTATTTGAATTTACTTTTTGATGTATGTCAATATATCTTTCATACTATTTTCTATGTTTTTATCCTTTGCCAACCAATCTTATAGTTTGTGTATATTTTCTACTTATCTCCCAATTCTTTAAACTTTGTTTCATTTGTATCTGACATGATTTTAATCCCATCCATAAAGTGTGAATTTCAGTTCTTATATATTCTTCTTTTTTATTTTAAAACCATTTTATAATTTTTTTTATTGGTGCATTGTAATTATACATCTTGATGGGTTTCAGGGTGATAGAAGCATACATGCATACATCAGTCAATTAGCCCTCTTGGTTTTATAATTTTCATATGAATCTTTTAAAATTTTTCTGTTCTTTAGTCAGCATTTCTTGAAAATAGTAACCATATTTGTTTTTGTTTTTAAATATATGTGTATTATTTTATGGATGTTTCCTTTTCTATTTTTATTCTTGGGTTTCAGCCAGTCATATTTTGTACTTATTTTTACCTGATTGTTAGATATTATACCTGTAAACTTGGGCAAATAATTTGATGCTCTGTATTATGTCTTACTCCAAAGAGAATTTATAGTTATAAATACAACTGTACTTATTACAGTTGTGGCTCTCACATTTCAACTTCTTTATAACCATATGTTGCCATATTGGATAGTAGTGACATAAAACAATTCCATCATCATAGAAAGTACCATTGAATAAGATTATATTTAGGCAAAAATTATGGCTCCAGTCACTACATTAGAGCTTTCATATAATATTTTATTAAATTCCACAACAACCTTATGTAATAAATATTATTCCTATTTTTAACAAATAAACTGAGGCTCAGAGAGTCTTTGCAACTAATTTGAGGTTACAGTCATATATTTTAGAACTGGTATTTGAAGCTAGAGCAATCTGTTATTACAGTCTTTTTGTGTGTTACTGGGATATGTGGCTGAAATACTTTTTTTTCTCTTCCTACTATATTTCTAAGTTCTATTAATAATAATGATCCCCTTAACAGTCTTTTTATTTATATTTATTATTGTCTCCTCTTTAACCATAAATTTCATGAGCATTACTCTGAAATTTATAAGATGGGGAATATAACTTCCTTTTAACTTTCTATTTCTATTATTGTTTCCACACGAAACACTAATATTAAATTTGATAGGAACTCAATTGCTCTAATAATGCAGCATAACTACTTACTATGAAGCACAATGACTTACTGAAAGAAGTATTTATTTTTATGGCTTATAAGTCTGTGGGTTAACTGGGATAGATCTCTTTTCAACTCCTCATGGTCAAGATTTACATCATATCCAGGTCTGCTCCACATGTCTCAATTTATGCTAAAGAGGGATGGTCTACTCATGACCACCATAGGAGTGATAGAGTGTGCATGGGAACCACAGGACATCTGTGAAGGACTTATCTGAGACCTTCCACATGTTCTTTCCTGCCCACATTCTTTGGCCGAAAGCAGCTCACAAAACAAAACTCAATATTCACGGTGTTGAGAAGCATACCCACTTGGTAATACATCAAGGAAAGGAAAGATTAGGAGGAAAGAATCTTCATAACTCCCCTGTTCTTGTCTCATTTTTTGCCAATGGGTGCCCTATAATTCTAGATTTAAAATTTAAAATTCAAAGCTGCATTTTTCCTTGTCATCCAAACTTTGCCTTTTTGATATTTACTTTGAACTATCTTTCAGCTCTTTCTATACCTGCTCTTTCTTCCATGGACCAGGCACTCATCATCTCCAGCCTTGCTTTATCCAGATTCCCAGCATCTAATTATCCTACTTCAAAACATCATTCACTTACACTCTGAAATCAAAAACCTTAAGTACAAAATTCAATAATTTGCTCTTCTAATCATATATTTACCTACTGCCTTTCTAATCATGTTTATAATTCTTTGGCAATAAAAGATCATACCTTGTCCCAATGTAACTTAATAGTTACTATACATAGATACAATATATTTAGCTATTTAATAATATTCCCTATTTGGGAGGCTGGGGTTGTGGCTCAGTGGTAGAGTGCACACCTAGCATGCACAAGGGCCTGGGTTCAATCCCCAGCACCACAAAAGTAAAATAAAAAATGCCTCTTATTTTTACAGCTTCCTCATATCTCTCAGTCTGCTTGGGTTGCTTCTTCCACCTGGTGAGCTTTTCCACATATCAACCTACTAATTATTTTAAAGATATTTGCTCTACTTGCTATATTTTTTCCCTGAAAGCTGCAGTTCATCTGAACCCTTAAGGTATTTTACAGAATTCATGTGACACCTTTTGCATAATGAATGACATTATATTTTTCTCATATTCCTTATTTCATTTAAGAAATTGTATGTTTTTGTCCAGAAATAACTTATATTATCCATTTTGTGATGGCTTCTGCACAACTATATATTGAGTGAATTAATTGTGTGCATGTGTGTGTGTGAATTCCAGAACTTCTCCATAAATTATAAGATAAAAATTTGACCTAAATATAGGTAAGGAATAACATTGAGTTGAGAGACCAGTCAATAGATTAATTCTTGTTAATATTTATATATTCTTAAATAGGGAGAAATACACAAATACTGTTGCGTACACTCACACATGCACACATGGAGAAAAAGAAAAATAAATTAATTGGGTACAGTGCAAAATGCAGTCTGATCTTACGTCAGCTGACTAACCAATGAGTGCAATAGTGAGAACTGGAGACTGCATGGAAAAGAGGAGAGACTCCAGCAGACTGGACTAGTGTAACCAGTGCTAAATAAACTGAGAGAAAAGACAGAGAAGACAATGATCGTATCACTTTTTAAGATATACTAGTGAGTTTCAAAGCTCTTACTTATTTCTAAGCTAAAAATATAGTATTAGGCTTACAAGTGAATAAAAGATCCCCAATTTGGGGTTCAGAGATATATAACTGTCTAAAGGAAAGGATCGTTTATTTTATTTAAAGACTCAAAAATTAATAAAAAAAATCAGAGCCCATTCATTTTGGAATGGTGCTTTCAGGAATTTCTAACTTTTCATGAAAAAGTAGTTTATTTATTCTCAGATTAGAGCATCCAGAAAAGTCTCAAGGTCTGTCCTCTCACTTTTCTACTTAAGAATTCCTCTTTAGAGATCAAAGAAAGAATAATGCAGTTCCTGCCTTTGATGAAAAACATGCTATTGCTTTGTCATCACATAGACAAAGAGCATTAGATCAAAATGATTGGGATCAAATCCCTCTGGACAGCTGCCGTTTCAAACCTGATGTACCTTGACTTTGCTGGTGGAAGTGGGGAGGGGAGAAAGAGCGAGAGGTCAGGAAATGAAGGAAATCGCCCTGTGAATCATCATTACTAACAACGCAATAGAGAGCTATCATTTAAATAAACAAGGATTGATGATTCTGAAGCAAGGGTTTAGAGGTCTTTCAAATCATCTTTATACAATATCAAAGAACCACACGTGTTAAAATCGCCACCCACTTCATTAGAAGTATCTAATAAAGTAGCTTTACGTATTAAAAAAAAGAAAATTAGTTTTAATGTTTTGTGGATATCTAATGAAGATATTTCAGGTCCACTAAGGAAATCATACATGTAATTTTCTCCTTAAATTGGGAAAGGAATATAATTATAGGATAATATTATATGCAAATTTATATCATCCTTTATGCATCTTAGATATTCAGTTAATATTCCATTTATTTTTTATTGCATATTGCCCAACTGTGCAAAACAAGGATGCCATATAGCAATATATTTGTGATGCAATAATGTAGTGTGTGTGGGGGAGTCCTTGGCTTCAAACTTTTTGTTTTGGCTTTTTTAACAACACTGAGAAAAACAAATTAAAAAAATAAAAGCAGCTTCTGAAGTTGCGCTAGCTTGTTTGTAACTTTTACTATTTAATTATTCTTGTAATAATATTTTGAATTTCAGACAAGTGCTGAAATACAGTGTTGGAAAGCAATAAAGTTCATTTATTAAAGCAGTCCCTTTTTCAGATATGGAGAAATCCACTTTATAATTTTCTACATGGAGCGAATCACTTTGTTATTTTATCATCTTTTTCTGCTTTCTTGTACAGGATATCACATTTTAAAAACAAACTTACATTGTATCCTAAGACAATAAAATCATAACCCAAGAAGGAAAAGCCTTCAGTAGAAAGATGTGGAGATTGAGGTGCAAGGGATTAGCAACACAAGTAGATGAAGTGGAATAATTAGAGTAAGCTGGCAATTAAAGGCTTCTGAGGACTAAAAGGAAGAGAAAAGCAGGCTGGTAATGGATGCTTGGCCTCTATGCAGCCACATGGTGCAGCAAAAAGAAAAGGAAGGGAGCTGACAGTCAAAGAGTTTCGATCGCGTAAATAGTGCTTGTATCCTGGCCCTTTGCAAGCTACAGGTGCAAAAGTAAAATGCTTTGCTACGATCAAATTTAAGTTAAACATTGTGGAAAATTTTTGACATTTACCACAGAGTTTATGTAAGCAAATACACTTAAATATATTCTTTATATATCTTTTGTTAATTTTTTGTTTGTATTTGATGCTGAAAATTGAACCTAGGTCCTTGAGTACGCCAAGCATGCACTCTACCACTGAGCTCTACCATCAGCCCCTCTAGTTTATACCTTTACTAATGTTTTAATGCAATGAGAGGGTGCTACAAAAGAGAATGGCCCTAGAGTCTTCCTCAGGAAGCAAATATTGAACTCAAATCTGATGATTAAGCAGAGGCCAAGGTAGACTGTGGTGGGTAGTGATAGAAAAAGACTTACAGGCCAAAGGAACAGTGTACAAGAGACCCAGAAGTCTATTAGATCTTTGAGCTGAAAGAAAACCAGTCTGGCTGGAACTTTGTGAGAGAAATCATCAGGTTGGAAGCTGAAGAGGTGGCTAGACTGTAGGTTCTCTGGGTCATTGCAAAGATGGTTGGAGTTATTAGAAACTATTTAACTGTTTTCAGTGGAGGAGTGATATAATCCAGTTTGTGATTTCCTACAATGTGAAAAGATTAGACTGGTGGATGAGAATATTAGATGTTGAAAGACCATCTAGTAGGTTATTGTAGTGTCAGCTAATTAATATTCAATAGAAAGTTATAATGAAATTGCATCACATAGCTCATAAGTGAAACATGTTTAAATTGAATTATGCCTAAAATGTTACATTTCCAAGTTATTATGTTTGTGAGCATTAAAACAAATAAAGCAAAGCTATCTAATTTTAAAAGTTTTAAGAATTTTTAAAGATTATCTTAATTTATGAGGAATTTTCAAATGAGAATATTTTTGTATCATCTAAGTAAATACTATGCATATTTCTCATGTTTACAATTAAAGGTTTAAATATTAGATTGCTGAATAAATTGATCTTCATTGTGTAAACTGAATATCTTGAGAGAGGATTTACTCAGGTATAAAACACATTAGTGGCAGTATTTGGTAAATTTCATTTAAGAAGTAGACATGAAAGTTCAAGCCTTGTTTCTGTGAATTGTGGGTTTGTGCTTTTGTATCTGCCTCTAGTATTTTCTTAGCCTTTTCCTGCAAATTACTGAACACCTGGAAAAGCCAGCAATTACCTCACTCTGTTAAGTGATGCAGGAAAACTCAAAGTGCAGTCCCAAAACCTACTTTAAGATTTTATATTATTTGGATAGCTTATATGACCATATTAGGCAAGATATTGCCTCTATTAATTGTCTTCACATTTTATTTTTACTTGGGCATTCCATAAAAGAATTGTGAAAATTTACGCATTCCTTTGCACATTTTTAAGTTGACCTTTAAAATTTTTATTACACTTAAAAATACAAAGACTATGATTTCCTGTTTGTTACAAATATTGACATTTTTAATATAAAACTTTTAGAGCTTTTTAAATAAATATATCCAATGGAATATAAGAATCTAAGAATCATAATGATTTGGTATTCACCAGTAAGCATTTTATAAATACACACAATACTCTTTTCTAATAGCTGGAAAATTTACATTGCTCTTTTCTTTCCTATAAGTCCTATTTATGTCTTACTTCCCTAATGGATGATTTATTTGCTTGTATTTTATTAACAAATAAATTGTATATGTGAATGGGGATTCAGAGTGATAGATGGTACCATACATTCATACAGTATACACTGATAAAATCCAAATCTGCCCACTTTTTTTTTTAACTCTACCCCTATATACTTCCCTTTCTCTAGTAATCACTATTGTACTTTAGATCAACTTTTTATAGTTTCCACATATGAGAGAGAACATAGAGTATTAATATAATAGATATTTTAAGTCTTTATTTTTCATCTATCATGTTTTCTGCAACAAAAATAATGAATGTATTTTAAAAAAATTTAAATAGTTTCCTTAATGTGATAACATGATTCTAGGTATTTTCATTATGGGATTATAATTATTATTAGCAGGCAGTGCATACTATTTTGATTTTTATAAAAAATAAAAGCAATATTATTGGAAATATTTTCAAATGAAATTTTTGAAAAGCATTGTATGTTGCTTTGATTAAAGGAGGCTTTGATGATATCATTAGTTACTTTTCTCTTTATTTGTTGCCCTGGAGACTTTTGAAACTTTGGGGATGAAATAGAGATCAGTAGGTGGTGTCGACCTGTTATAAAGTGGGAGAAGGAACTTTATAAACAGTGAGTTGGAAAGGGAACCCATTGAAGACCAGATCTCAAGTGGGTCGATTTTAGGAAAGTCACAAGGGAAATTGGGTTCTCTGGACTTGACTCCTTAAACCCTTTCCTTCCCTTGGGAAGTCTTCTTTCCATAGAATACCATACACTTTAGCAATTAATTGAGTCAATCATTTAATTTTTATATTCCTTCAGTTCCTATGGTTGCTAGTCATAGGGAAGTGATTTTCAAAACTGCAATTCCTGTGACATTACAGAAAAAGAATAATTTATTTTATTTTTTTTTATTTTGGGGGGCTGAGGTTGAACCCAGGACCTCAAGCATGCTAAGCAAAACTTCTATCACTGAACTACATCCCAGACCCATATTCCTATTTTAAATGGCAGTGATTTTCACTTAAAAATTCCAGTTCATTTTTAAAGGTTTAAAATGGATTAAGAGTTTTCCTATACATGGCAGTAGAAATACATCTATTTTGGCAGAAAACCTGAACATTTGTTAAACTGTCTGTAGTTTTGCAAGTAGAATTATTTTGACCTTCATATATTTGATACTAGAATTTTGCATGTGTTATTCATCTGAGTAGCTATGGCTATATGATATGGTTTGGATATAGAATACTCCCAGGAAAAGCTTATGTATTGGCAATGCAAAAATATTCAGAAGTGAAATAATTGAATCAGGCCTCTAATCTCATCAGTAATAAATCCAATGATGGACTAATCATTTGAATGAACTTATTGGGTGTAACTGGGCAGGTTGGGTATGTCTGGAGGAGACAGGTCTCTGGGAGTGTATGGCCTTCGGGCCTCTACCTGTCTGTGGTCCCTTCTTCTTACTTTTTCTGCTTCTGGCTGCCATAAGCTGAGAACGGCTTTCCTCTGCCATGCTGTCACAATGTTTTTCTACGTTGAGGCAGCAGACCATGGACTGAACCTCTGAAACCATGAGCCCAAATAAACCTGTCTTCCTCTAACTTGTTCTTCTCAGGTATTTTAGTCACAGTGACAAAAAAGCTAGCTTATACTATGATTCTTCATTCTCTATACTTTATTCTTTGCTTTATTTTACTGGCCTGTATCTTTTCTCAACTCTCCATCTCTATTTTTCTATTGCTATAATAGCTGCAATAATGTCTACTTACCTTGCAGAAACACTGTGAAATGCCATTGATTTTTCTAAGTTTCTAAAACACATTCAGTGTTTTGGAGGAGATTATATTTAAATATAGCTTGTTTTTCCTACGAATGTCTTTTTCCAAAGTTCAACCTGATCAATATTTCTCTTGAATCTACACAGATTTCCAATATGTTTGTTGAAATGTTAAAGAAAATGTGTACACTGATGATAACTCACAGGGGGAAATAACACTGGTTTTTAAATGTGTACAGGTATAGAAACACCTACTGGTTCTGAAATTAGTATTGTTGGGAAGATAATATGAAGAGAAGTTAAATTCCAACAAATTTAATGTACACTAGATTTTACTTACTTTAAAACCTTTGTCTCCTTTAATTAGGCTTTAGCTTTATTCTATTCCTTCCAATAGCCAAATCTAAAAGTCTATTAAGAAGCAAGTGGCAGATAGGTAAAAACTTATTTACTTATTTGACAGTGATTTATACTTTCTTTAGGTTTATTACTTTGCAGGAGTAGAATGAGACAAATTTTATCAAATGCAACTTGTCTTTATTTCTTTTAAATAACAATTGTATTTGCAAATAAGCATGTAGGTATTCTTGTATATGGAGTACTTTTAAAGTTAATGCTTACATTAGGATATGTGTGCATGAGTACAGGAAAGAATAATAATTTCCTGTAGAACTCCTACTGAAGGAAAAGGAAGGCAACTACAAAAATAGAAATAAAGCCCAACTCTCTGCATTATTTTCAGGATAATGTGTGAGTGTGTCATTTAAATGGCAGCCAAGATATGTGGTCCTAATGTTAATAGTCATTACTCTTTAGAAACCATGTCCTTATAAAAATGAGGAGAATGGAATCAAGTTGACAACATCAAACTGAAGCCTGACAAAGATAAACAGTCTAGTAATAAGCATCTAATAGGGCAAAATGAGAAACTTTTTTACTAAGGGATTTCCATTCATTAAAACCATTATGCAGAGAAATGTACAGATGAAAAGTGTGAGATAAATAGTAATAACAAATGACAAGTTTTATAGATTTTATTGTTATTTGACAGTGATTCTTTTTACCTTATTTATCCCATCTTTCCAATTAACAGATATATTAGGCTTCTGTCTGCACTGAACAGGATAAATATTTATTACTGTGAGGAAGGATTTTTACTTTTTTCTGTATTTTTAGCTCCAATAACAGCCAGTGGCACCATAAACCTGCCATGGCAAATCCTGGCATAAAATATTTCATACTATTATACCTTGGATCTTAAATGTCACCCAAAGGCCCATGTGCTAAAGACTTGGTCACTACCCTATTGTTTTTCTATGTCTTTTTCCAAAATTCAACCTGATCAATACTCTTCCTGAATCTACACAGATTTCCAATATTTTTGTTGAAATGTTATAGAAAATTTGTGCACTGATGATTACTCACAGACAGCGTAATCATACCACCTTGATGATGTTGGGAAGTGGTAGAACATTGAAGAGGTTTGGCCTAGTGGAAGGAAGTTAGATCTTTGGGGACTGAGACCCTATTGTCCCTTCTTCCCTTCTCCCCCTCTCTTTAACTTCTTTACCACCATGAGATGAACAGATTTCCTCTGTCATGGGTTCCTGACATGATTAACTGTGCTGTCACAGGCCAAAAGTGATGACTCTAAGAGGCCATGGGTGAAAACTACTAAAATTGTGAGCCAAAATAAATCTTTCTTCCTTATGAGTTGATTATCTCAGGTATTTTGTCACAGTGATGGGAAGCTAACTCAAATAAGTATTTTGGCCTCTTATTTTCTGTATTAGTCAGTTTTTCTGTCACTGTGACTAAAATACCCGACAAACAACTTCAAGGAGGAAAGATTTATTTGGCTTACAGATTTGGAGGTTCAGTCCAGGGTTGGCTGGCTCCAACATAGAAACTGTGGCAACAGGGCATGTGAAGGAGAAAAACCATTCTAAGTCAAGGGAACCAGAAGCAGGGGGGAGGGGCATGATGGGAAAGACAGAGATAGTCCCAAATGCCACAGCCCCAGGGGCCCACCTCCTCCAGCCATGTCCTGCCTCTGAACCTGGCTGCATTGCTTAACACATGAGATTTGGGGGGCATTTAAAATTCAAACCATGACATTTTCCTGCTAAGCAAAAAATATCTTGCACTAATCATAGCCAAACACTGAGGTACTCTTTGAAATCTTTGAGATATAGAGGAACGAGTGAAGCTAGGTGTGATGGTGTATGCCTGTAATACCAGTACTTGGGAAGCTGAGACAAGAGGATTGCAGTTTTGAGGCCAGCTTCAGAAACATAGTGAGACCTTCATCAATTTAATGAGATCTTGCTTCAAAATAAAAAATAAAATAGATCTGAGGTTTATCTTAGAATGCCCCTGGGTCCAATCCTCATTGCCAAAACAAAATAAAGCAAAACATGAATGGGTGATAAATATGGTTTTTATGTGATAATCTTCATTATGCCTGTTGTTCAGGCATAATAATCAATAGCTTTTCCTTTCACCCTCAGAGGTATCCTAATTTGGGTAATATGTGATGTAATAATCCTACTTATGGTGCTAATACCTGGAAAAATAAAATTCAAATTGCTTAAAAATAATTTTTCTCTAGATTATAGAATATGCACATTAATTGAGCAATAAAAGTATGTGCTACTTTATAATTTACTATCAGATCTACCAAAATAATTTGAATACTCAATTTTGCCTTATTTATAAAAACTCTAAATATTTACTCATTTGCGATCATGAAACAAGCCACCACAGGTTATGAAACAAACTGCTTTCATGTGTAGAGTGGAAAGTTTCCCATGATTTTTATTCAAAAACAGTCATACCGGAGACTGGAGGATCCGGGTTCGCGGCCAGCCTCAGCTCTCTCTCTCTCGCTTTCTCTCTTTCTCTCTCTCTCTCTCTCTCCCTGTCTCTCTCTCTCTCTCTCTCTCTCTCTCTCTCTCTCTACTTAGTGAGGCCCTCCGCACCTTTGTGAGACCCGGTTTCAAAATAAAGTATAAAAAATAGGGCTGGGGGTGTAGCGCAGAGGTAGAACACCCCTGGGTTCAATCCCCGGTACCGCAAAAAAAAACAAACAAAACAAAACAAAACAAAACAAAAAACAGTCATACCCAGGAAACTCATTGTATTAGTATGTATGTATAAATTTATACTTCTTCTAAATGGCTCCAAGCTCAAACTGATAAATATGTTCATATGTTAAAAGGATTTTATTATTTATATCTTTGATTCACAACTGCTGCTAATTTTTTCCTGGAATAGTATTCATTTTGTTGCATACTTGAGAGGGTAGAAGTTGGATAGACCTTAACATTTGATGTCCACAACATAGAACAGTGATGGCACAGAGATGTTCATTGATATTATTTTAGTGAAGGTTGGGATCATAGATCACAGATCATAGATCATATTCACATTGACCCTGGGGTAATAGGTGGATAGAGAGATACACAGATAATGAGCATTCAGGACACTGAGCTTTTATCCCTCTAGCTCAGCACGTTGAATAAGCCCTCAGGCTCTGGGAAGTATCAGCCTTGTTTAGAATCTTGGCTGTCTCACTTCCCAAAGATGTGGCCTTTGGTGAATTATCCTTTCTAAGCCTTGACTTTGTTATCTTTAAAGCAGAGTAGTTGGAAAGATTAGGCAGTAAAATTCAGTGAAAAGCTAAGCATCACGTTTGGCATTTTGCACATCTTCAATGCTGCCTGTCTTGTTATAAATCTTTCCTATCTTCTGATGCAGTTCTAGTGAGAGTATTTCATATCTTCGCTCAGAAATAGCTGAGTTGTTTTCAGGACTTGTTCCTCTTAATTCCCAAGGGCTGAGCTAATGTTAGTAGCTTTCCAGAAGTAGGACTGCTATATTTAGCAATAAAAATAGAAGGCATCACGCCAAGATACATTTGAATTTCAGATGAACCACAAATACATCTTTGGTGTAAGTATGTTCTGTATTTTATCTGGCTTCTTGGTTTTAAAGGCTAGTTCAACACGCCTTAGGATCATTTAGTTGCCTTCTGTCTGAGGACTTGGACACACAATGGGTCAGAATGGAAAAAATAAAATTGGGAGAAGGAATTTAGTTGTTCTTTTTTATAAAACATTATATGAAAATAAGTGAGGTTTTTATTTAGCTTATTAGGATATAATCAATATAATGATAAATTGATTTGAAATAGCAAATATATTGAGAACAATGCTATATGCTATCACTAAGGAAACTGTGGTAAACTAGAAAATAGTTTATTATATGTTGGTAGTGAAGTAATAAAAATATTTTTAGAAACTACTATAAAAGTTCTTACTATGTGTATGATCAAGACTTAAGGATGTCCTTTAAACATGAGGAAGAGATAAAATCTTTCCATGATAAACAAAAGCTGAGAGGGATCATCAACTCTATACCTGCCTTACAAGAAATGCTAAAAGACTGATCCATTCCCAGTATTCTGAGGAATCTCTACACTGATCTCCATAGCGACTGAACTAATTTGCAATCCCACCAACAGTGTAGAAGAGTTCCTATTTCCCCACATCCTTGCCAACATTTATTGTTTTTTGACTTCTTGATGATTGCTATTCTGATTGGGGTTAGATGGAATCTCAGTGTAGTTTTGATTTGCATCTCTGATTGCTAATGATGTTGAACATTTTTTCAGGTATCTATTGGCCATTTGTATCTCTTCTTTTGTGAAGTGTCTATTCAATTCAGTTTCCCATTTCTTGATTGGGTTGTTTGTTTTTTTAGTGTAAAGTCTTTTAAGTTATTTGTATATTCTAAATATTAGTCCTCTATTAGAGGATTAACTGGCAAAGATCTTCTCCCATTCTGTAGGCTTTCTCTTTAGACTCTTGATGATTTCCTTTGATGTGTAGAAACTTTTTAGTTTAATGTCATATCACTTATTAATTCTTGTTTTAATTTCCTGAGCCTTGGGGGTTTTGTTGGTGAAGTTTCTACCTGTGCTTGGAGTGTTGGACCTATGCCCTCCAGTAAATACATGGACAAATGCAGAATACTCCCATATTGTCAAGGTGATACATAACAATTTTTAATACTGATACAGAAGTTAAAAGATAAAGGTATAAAGTATAACTATAAAATAGTTACACTTATAATTTTTATATATTGTGTTAATGGATATACAATATAAAAATATAATTTGTGACATTACTAATACAATATAAGGGAGAGAAATAAATGTGTTGATCTTGAAGTGAATTATTCTAAGCTTAAAGTAGATTGTTTTAGCTATAAGTTGTCTTCTGTAAACCCTATGGTAATCACAAAGAAAATATCCATATAGTAAGTAAAGAAATTAGAAAGAAATCAAGCTGGGAGTGGTGGCGCACGCTTGTAATCCCAGTACTTTGGGAGGTGGAGACCGGAGGATCCGGGTTCGCGGCCTGCCTCAGCTCTCTCTCTCTCTCTCCCTGTCTCTCTCTCTCTCTCTCTCTCCTTAGTGAGGCCCTCCGCAACTTCGTGAGACCCGGTTTCAAAATAAAGTATAAAAAATAGGGCTGGGGGCGTAGCGCGGAGGTAGAACGTCCCTGCATTCAATCCCCGGTACCGCAAAAAAAAAAAAGAAATTAGAAAGAAATCAAAATACGCCACCATTAAAAAAATCAATGAGGCACAAAAGAAGATAAGATGAAAAGAGGGACACAAAAATTCTAAGAACAATGAAAAACAATGAGCAAAATGGCAATAGTAAGCCTTTTCCTATTAGTAATTGCTTTAAATATAAATAGATAAATCTTCCCAATCAAAAGACATAGAGTGCCCAGTACTTGAGAGGCTGAGATAGCAGGATCATGTTTGAGGCCAGCCTTGGCAATGTAGCAAGATCCTATTTCAAAATAAATTTAAAAAATAATAAAAAGGCTGGAGTATGGGTGAGTAGTAAAACACCCCTGGGTGCCATCCCCGTACCACAGAAAATAAAGAAAAGAAGGAAGGGAGGAAGGCAGAAACAAAAAGACATAGAGTGGCTACTAAAGCCTGAATTGATTGAATAGATTACAAATATGCATAGACTGAAAGTAAAACGATGGCTAGATAGTCCATGCAAATGGCAATCAGTAGTGAGCATGGGTGGCCACACCTATATCAGAAAAAATAGACTAAGTAAAAAACTATACAAAGAAGGACATTACATGATGATAAAAGGGAAGACATCAAAATATGAATTGATGGAAGAAATAGCACAATAGTAGGAGAAGAAGATTTCAATATTACTTTCCGTACTGAATAGAATATTTAGGTAGAAAATCAATAAAGAAACAGGACTTGTAGAATGCTAGAGACCAAATGGACATATCACACATATACAGAGCACTGCACCCATCAGCAGCAAAATAAAAATTCTCCTCAAGCACACAGAACACTCTCCAAGATAGATCACATGTTAGTTCACAAAACAAGACTTCAGATATTTTAACAGTTTAAAATGATACCAACTGTCTGTTCCTACCACAATGGAATGAAACTAAAACCAGTAACACAATGCAAACTGGAAATTGACAAATATGTGGAAATTAAACAATATACTCTTGAATAACCAATGGGTAAAAGAAGAAATAAAACAGGAAATTAGAAAACATCTGTGTCATTCATATGAGAAACATGAATGAGTGCACGAGAACAACGTAATTGCACTGTGTCCAGTGGAAGGGGAGCGTTCGTAAGCATGGAATGTGGAGGAGTGCTTAAGGGCACATTGCTTTGGAACCTCCAACACTCTGACAGAGTTGCTGACAGTGAGGCTACCAACGTTCAGACAAGCCACAGCAGCATGGAGCTATGAGAAGCGAAGTAGCTCAAGTCCAAAATTGGTCTCCAATTTAAACAAAGCCTCTCCAAGAAATGTTCAGTTTGAGAAGCGGGGTCACAGAAATCACAGCTCTTCTATGCAATTTCTGCAAACAACTTCTTTGGCCTTACACAAGATTAGGAGGGAAGCCCAAGCCTCACACCCTCTGAATTTTCAGGAAGTTAATACCACCAGAGCCCTGGATCTGTGGTATTAAGGTTTTTCCCTACAAGGGCTGCTCATAGAGCCAGTCCCAGAACAAATACCAAATTAGATGACAGTAATCCTTGTCGACATGCAAAGTGTGCCAGCCTTACATCTAGAACTCAGTAACACAACATAAATTCTCATATCTGAGAAGGGGATTAATCTGTGTTTCCAGTTCATAAAGATGGTTTTAGTTGATATTTTGGCCCTCAGTAAAGACTTTACCTCCCATACTTAGGCAACCAACTTCTGATAGAAAACTCTTTCTCAAAATAGATGAAATGGTGATATTGTATTTCTAAGCATATTTGTTATTTAAATATTCTTATAATGTCCATTCAAATGTAGGCTTTTATTGAACAATCCTTAGTCTTATTAGTAACACATTGATGATTTTGCTTTAGGGTGCATGGGTTTCATTCTGGAAAGAAAAGATAAGGAGCCAGGCATGGTGGGGCATGCTTGTAATCCTTATATTTGGGAGGCTGACACAGGAGGATCACAGGTTCAAAGTCAACCTCAGCAACTTAGAGAGTCCCTGTTTCAAAATAATAATAAAAATAATTAAAAGAGCTGGAGTTGTAGCTCTGAGGTAGAATGCCCCTGGGTTCTATCCCCTTTCCAGAGAGAGAGAGAGAGAGAGAGAGAGAGAGAGAGAGAGAGGTAGAAAAGCTTCTCACATTCAATCCCTCCTTGGCATTCTCATTTCTCATTTATATTTTAATAGCCTTAATTTTTCCTACACACTGGCTCCTTCCATAATCTTGCAAATCCATTTTTCCATTTTCTCTGGCCATAAACCTGTGTAGTCATCCTCCACTGCTTTCCTTCTATTATAACTCATAGGTAATTTACCTCTTCCTTTTAGATTTCCAGTTTTTTTTTTCTTTTTTTTTCTGGAAATATAGGCAGAACTCAGCATTAACCATCCTGTTGTAAGCCACCATTACCTTCACATAAACCACTGAAAACTTCCAACTTCTCTTCTTCTACACATGACCCCTATACTTCTTTTTGTATCCTGAAGTCACAGTCATTTTACAACACAGGTCTGGTCACATCAGTCTTTTACTCAAAATTGTTAATTTCACTCAAAGTGGAATCCAAGTTCTTACTATGGCCTCCTGTGCAGTCCACCACTGCCCCTCCACTAAAGCTGTCTGGTCTTATTGGACACGCTCCCTCTGCTCGCTAGCTCTCTCTGCCCCATTTACCTTCATCCTCCAGGCTCCTTTCTGTTCCTTTGACATGCCAAGTACATGCCTACCCCAAGTCCTTGTATTTTCACTGTTGGGACTGTTTTCTCCCTTATAACACACGCGACTCACTCCCTCACCTCTGCAGGCTCTGGCTCATCTAAAACCTTCATTGATCACCCTGGATCAAACCACAATACCTTTCCTTTCCTATCTGTTCTCTTCCCCTTACTCTGTTTTACTTTTTCTTAGCATTTATTATCACTCTATAATTAATTTTTCAAAACTTTTTTCAATATACTTTCTAGAATGTAAACATTAACATAAGAGGAACTTAATATTACCTACAGCTGTATATTCTTCTTATTATTATTCATTTTGGTGCTGGTGATTGGATGAAGGTGCATTCTACCTCCAAAGGCTCAGCTTTTTTATTTTTATTATTAAATTTTGAAACAGAGTTTTACTAAGTTGCTGAGGGTCTTGCTAAGTTGCTGAGGCTGACCTTGAACCTGCAATCCTCCTGCTCAGCCTCCCAAATACAGGGTTTACAGGCATAGGCCACTATGCCCAACTTGTATATCGTTCTTGTTCTTTAGTGACTACACTAGTACATGGCACAAAGTACATACTCATGTTTGTTGTATAAATAAGTTATTAGTTAAACAAGTAAATACTAAAAAGAATTCCATATATATACACCAAAGTTTTAACAAATCAGTTTTTTCTAGTGCAACAGAGACATCTTAAGTAGAAAGAAAATTAAAAAGACAAGGCTAACAAGGGAATTATAGGCTAACATTATTGTGATACTTTCATTAGAAAATATCTATGAGTGCATGAATATTGTTCCAATAAGTCTAAGAAGCACATAACCTACAATACAGCATTCTGGATAGCCACTTACCTAATTGTTCAAGGTAAATAAACATTTGATTATAGAAAGTGAAAGCAACGTTGCCTTTATTTGAATTATTTTGTAACTGATAGAGGTTTACTAAGTGAGAATCAAGTCAAACAAAGTACACTATGAAACTACACATGAGAAAGGAATAACATGTCTTTGCCTGGAAGAGATTCAGTGTTTTGAGGTGACAAAACACAAAGCAAATGAAATAATTACAAAGCAACCAATCTGCATATTGTAAGGAAATACCGTAATGAAAAATTAAACCGACAAATTTTAAATGGTGTCAAAAACATTATCACATATATCACATATATTTTGAACCCTTCAAAACAAGATACAAATAGTAAAGCAGTATGTGAGAGTAATTCAAGATGGGGGAAAAATGGATCTATTGGTGAAATAGCTGTTAATTGAAAATTTACTATATACCAGGCAATTGTCTAGGCACTGGGGTTAACTCTAGCAGCAGTGATTTGAAAGCAGAGAAAGAAATGCATATGCTTAGCTTCTCTTAAGCCGATGTTGATGAGATCTTGTATTTATAAATTATTTTGATTGAAATTCATGTTCTAAACCTGATTTAAGCTCTTTTAAAGCCACGTTTTTAGCTATTTTTGAAGAAAAGATATGTAAAGTTATTTGATGGAAACTTTATATTCAATTATGCATTAAGAAGTCTACATTTTTAAGCTAGTAGTGATGGAAAATCATAGTTAAATCTTGTTTTAATGAAAACTCATGTATGCTAATATTTTAAATATATTTTTATTGGTGCATTGCATTTATACAGTACAGTGAGACTCACAGTGATACAAACATCCATGCACACAGCGCTCGGTGCATTTCCCTCTGCATCCCCCACCCGTCTCCACACACATTAGTGAGGTTGCGAGTGATACCTTCATATGTGGACATAGCATTATTTGAATTTTTTCCTTCCTCAGCCTCCTTTTTGCCCTCCCCACTCCTCCCCCCAAATCCCTTCCACTACCCCTCTGATCTCGCTCCTCATTTATCTGAAGTCCCTTTTGTTTCCTATTCTCTCTCTAGCCTCCACATATGAGAGAAAATATGTGATCCTTGACTTTTTATGACTGGCTGATATCACTTAGCATAATAGTCTCTAGTAGCATCCATTTTCCTGCAAATGACATAATTTTGTTTTTTATGGCTGAGTAAAATTCCATTGTGTGTACATACCACATTTTCTTTATGCATTCGTCTGTTGATGGACACCTAGGTTGGTTCCATAAATTAGCTCTTGTGAATTGTATGCTAAATTTTTTAGTCAACTGCTGTTCTATAAATTGAATTAGGTTAATTTAGTACAAAAACATTTGTGTAAGCTTTTTAAAAAATGTTTCCAATCTGAAAAGCAAATATTTCTGGCAGATTTTATTTTATGTAAACTTATGTTTATAATTAGTTTAGAATAAAATTTAAGTTATCCAATATCTTTAAGAATACAACAGTGTTTAAGCTGGTTGGGTTGAAAAAATTGTATTTGCAAGCTCCATTTATGAAAACTCATGTATCCAAGTTACTTTTAATGAGTCTGTTATGCTAAGATTTAGATTATACATCGTATTGAAAAATAAAAGCAGCTCTATTCAAAATTTTAGATTTTTCTGTGTTTCAGGAAAACAAGCATTTATTTTTATTGAAATATGTTCACAGGCTATTTGTATTAGATTTTATGTATACTATGTATACTTGCCTATTTGATGAAATTTACTCTAGTTCAAAGTAATTTTTAACAAAATTTTATGAATGAGTATATAGAGATGGAGATGGATAAGGAGATGTTAATTTATGATTCTAAGTAAAATAATTGTTCATATTAAAAATGTAATTCTTAGTGTCGTAAATGACCCACAGTCATATTATGATAAATTAGATTGGGGAGCTCCTGTGGTTTTGATGATGTATAAAATTTATCTAATTTTTCATTTTCTCTTTTATTCAAGCATTTTCCCCATCCTATTGCCTCCTTTCTCTCTCTCTCTCTCTCTCTCTCTCTTTCTCTCCCCCCCTTTAACTTTTATTAGTGTATTGTAATTATATATCATAGTGAGATTCAAACATACATGCACATAGCACTTGCTGTATTTCTTTCAGTATTCCATCCTGCTCCCCCCTCCTCCTTCCCTTCACATGTTAATGAGATTGGTAGTGACATCTTAATATATGTATATAGCATTATTTGAACTATTTTCTTCTTCAATCTTACCTTTTCCCCTCTCTACTTCCCTCCCTGTATCCCATTCCACTCTTCTACTAGGCTTTCCTCATTTATATGAAGTCCATTATGTTTCCTGTTTTAATTCTAGTTTCCACATATGAGAAAAAAAATACAACCCTTGACTTTCTGATATTGGCTGATCTCACTTAGCATAATATTATCTAATTCCATCCATTTTTTGCAATTAACATAATTTTGTTTTTCTTTATGATTGAGCAAAATTCCATTGTATGTATATACCACATTTTCTTTATCCATTCATCTGTTGACAGAAACCTAGATTTGGATATTGTGAATAGTGCTGCTAAAAACATGGATATACATACATCACTATAGTATTCTGACTTTAATTCTTTTGGAAAGATATTGAGAGGTGGTATAGCTGGGTCATTTAGTAGTTCCATTCCTAGTCTTTTAAGGAATCTCCATACTGATCTCCATAGTGGTTGTAATAACTTGCAGTCCCACTAACAGTGTATAAGTTAACCCTCCTATTGCCTTTTTAGTATGGATTTCCCTAAATTTCAATCTTTATATCTCTTGTTCTGTATTGTCTTTCTAGTAATGGCTGGGATTCATTCTGATGGAGTTGAGTGTACATCTAAGGTTGCTCATAGGCAACAGGTAAACATTTCTTTGATGTCCAGCTTCAAATTTTCAATTCTATGTTGAAAATCTTCATCAGAGCATCCATGAATGGCCCTGAGAATCCATAATAGTAATGTTTCAATGTGATCTCATTATCCATAAAGCTCCTGCTTGTTTGAATTCTCTTCCTCCACCACCACCATCTCCTCCATCTGGTCCACAATAAACTGCTGAGTCCAAAGAGCCTCTGCAGCATCTCTCATGTTCATCCTTTCCTGCCAACCTCTCTGTGGCTGTGGCCTACTGTGAACAGGGCTCTACACTTTTACTCTTCTCTATTTCTTTCCTAAGCTTATATACATCAAATATATACTCCTCACTATCACCAGAGTGATCTTTATAGAGTATGACTCTGACTAGTCAGATACTTTTTCATACTGCTCTGCAGGTATGACAATCAATACACCAAATTGGACTCATAATTTTTCTCTAGTAACTAGTTCTTCCTCTTGAATTCTCTACTTTAGGTGACAACACTCCCAATAGAATGTAGCTACAAGTTTATTTTGTTCCCTGCTATATCCTTATCTCCTACATTGATACTTATCATTCAGTAGGCACTAAGTAAATATTTCTTGAATGAATGAATAAGTGACTAAAACCATCTTGCATATCAAATCACAATCACAAAGTTTTATATATTTTACTCCCCAAATATTTCTATTGTCTCCTCTCTATGCCTCCTACCATCGGTCTGCTCACCTGTCACTATTTCTTTCCTGGGATATGTGTCTATAGCCTTCTTACTAATGGACATTTTATGTAATGAATAGGTATAACCATACAACATCTCTGCTTAGAACCATTCCAAATAGGGCTTTCCTGGGATAAAGTCCTGGCATTTTAGCTTCAAAACCTCCTATATCCAACCTATACCCACTTTTGTAGCACTATAATTTGTTGCCTTAACTTTGTAGTCTGCTTTATTAAATATGTAGTTTTCCCTCTGATCGCCCTCTCCCCTAGGGTGACCAACTGTTCCAATTTTTCCAGGACTGAAGGGGTTTGGGGCATAGAATTTCTAGTGCTAAGTTGAGAAATTCAGGGAAAACCAGAACCATTCCAAAATACTCTAGATGGTTCTTGGACTTTGTGACATTAGGCCACAAGTCCCCTCTTCTTGGAATTCTGTTTCTTCCCCCTTTGTCTAAGTCTTACTGGTCCATTAAAATCATATCAGGCAGTATTTTGTAGGCGCTCTTCAGGAACACCCTGAAAGGGGGGATGGCCAGGTGATGACTTCCAAACACACCAAAACTACCATGTTACCTGGTAACTCTTGAAATGCTTGATTTGTATTAACCAATTTTAAAAATATGTATTAAATGAGTAAATTGCCCAACAACAGAATAAATTCTCAAATCCAAAGTTTGACTTTCAAGACCTTCTATGAACAAGTGCTATCCTAAACATTAACTAATTTTAATTGGTTTCAAAGAAATGAAATTCAATTTAGTGAAGATTTTTTGAGTGTCTGAAAAATTCAAGGCTTAATTCTCTTTTGAATTTCATTTTATTATTTATTTTCAATTGAACCAATTTTCAAATGTGCCAGTTTTTTTTTCTCTACTTCAAGACTGTCCTCCAAATATACTTCACTAGCCAGTCCTGGTGGCACCCTCTGTAATCCCAGTACTTGAGAGGCTGAGACAGGAGATGCACTGATCCCTGTATGTTTTTCACTATCTAATTCAATGCTTTGTGCACTTATTGAACTGAATATTAATTTGTGCTTTGAGATAAGAATGTGACATGGTCTTTGAAATCCAAATAGGCATTGCAAATGACTATGCCCACTGAACATGAAATTATTGTGCTATGGACCATCTGCTGAGAAGTAGGCAGATTCAGAAGCATTTGACTTATTCTTCTAGGTATGAATTAGGAGATTTCTGAAATTTCTGTAATAGGTCACTAAATATAATGGCAGCAAGTTTTCCCCCTTTTTATTTCAAAGAGTGATTTATACAGAAAAAAATCCTGTTTGATTATTTAGCAGCTAGAATTCAAAAAAGGTTCTTTTGAGTTTAAAATTGCCTGAGTTTACTAAGTTCCTTTATCCTCTTTTATAAACCATTGCCATGGAAACAGCATTTCAGACATTTTCTCTTCTAAATGTCACATCTGCTTTCTTGCTATATATAACAACATTACATTTGCACATGAAAATGATATAGATATCTTTACTCCTTGTGAAAAATCAAAGACAATATTCTATAATAAGAATATACAATCTCTTATACTAGTGGCTAATATTTGCAAAATAATTGGGAACAAACAGTAAGGCACTCTCAATTTTGAACCATTGAATGGAGGTAATTTACAATGTGAAAACTGAAGGATTTTTGTTTCACTAGAATGTCATTTTCACCTATTCAACACTTTTCCACATAGTTCTGTTATTTTGGAGTGTCTTGTGAACTTACACTTGTCTTCTAGATTTACTCATGTGAATAACTGCCTCTTTGAACACAGTCAGCTCAGTTAAGGGCCTTCACTCTTCCTTGAATTACTAGTTTAGCTTTTCTACTTTCCACCCACACAATGAGATGACAGAATCCATCCTTTTGCCTCTATTCTACCATATAATTATGTCCTTAATCCCTTTCATAAAGACATTGACATAGTCTTTATTTTCCTTTCCGGCAGAGAGTCCATCATCTCTGCCAGGTAAAATGCATAGAAGAAAGAGTCAAAGATTAGATGCGAAGAATCCTGACTAGTAGCGGCTGTGCTGAAATATGAGTTTTCACCATTCAGGGGGATCATCAAGGATTAATACCCTAAGGGCCTTTTCTTCAAAACCAATTATGTGACCCACAGCACAGACTTATATTTTCAACCTGGGCCAGCAAATCTGTTCTTAGTAAATGCCCTACTTCTTGCCTGGTGTCTGCCCTGGAGTGAATCTTCTGGAATGTGAGTACTTGCACATTTTCCCCCATCTGGTCCTGACTGCAGGGTCAGTATGGTCATAAATATTTCAGAAAAGACTGTATGTATACTAATTCAGATTTAATTATCACTTCTATGAGGAGATTTCTAACTAAACAGAATTTACTTCATTATCAAATTTATTTGCTTGGGTAACAAACATCATCTGAATACTTTCTGGGAAGAGACCAGGTGTTAGGAAGACCAGATATTGGAGTTACAGAGGATTCAGCATCATGAGGTCTGTAAGATGAAGCCAGGTAGCACAGTAAATCAAAACTGGAGAAGCATGACAAAAATATGCAAGAAAAAATTGTGAATTCAGTGTCATACTTCTGACTGGGAGATCATAGAACAGCATGAGCTAAGATATCCAGGTAGGGCAATGAGACTTGAAAGGATACTGGTTCCAATTACAGAGAGCTCAGGTCAAGAGAAACTCATGGTTTTAGATATTCTTTTAGACATGCTAAGTTTGATTTGTTCATGAAACTTCCAGGAAGATCTGTATAGCCTGCAATTATAAAAGCAAAGCTGGAGCCCAAGAAAGAGATTAAAATAAAAAAAATAGGATGCTAAATTGTAGTACACGGTTGAATCTTCAGGGAATGCTTGATCCTGGAGGAACATGGTATCAAGACCTGTACAAAAGCAGTTTAACAGTTACTAAGAAAACAGAGAACAGCAAGCAAACAGATGCAGCAAAACATTGGAAATATTGTTAGCAAAGAGTAGGTGAAGAAATCAGAGTCATGATGAAAACCATAAAAGTACAGTATGGGAGAACTCAACAAAGGTGTGGAATACTGTAGAAAGGAAAGCGGTTTTCAGCCTTATCAGTTGGAGGATAAGGATTAAAGTTCAAGGCCAGCCTCAGCAACTTAGTGAGATCCTCAGCAACTTTAGGGAGAACCTGCTTAAAAAAAAATAGGGCTAGGAGTATAGCTCAGAGGTAGAATTCCCCTCGGTTCAATGCCTAGTAACACACACACACACACACACACACACACACACACACACACACACACTGACCTACATTTGAGCATTTTGTGATGTTTTACATATCATATTTACTGCAGGAACAAATGCACAGTATCATTTTAAAAAGTAAAGTTTTGATGAGAAGAGGAAATGTATGTATGAGTGGCAGAATTTGGAAGCCGACAAGCTTCAAGATCCATAGGCTTCCAGATAAAACTATATGATTTGAGTCCATACAGTTATTTTAAATCTATGATTCCTCTTCTGCCTGCAGTATATAGTTATGGTTTAGTAAAGAATTTTTGTGTGTGTGATCCATGCCATTTTTGCATGGTTATTTGATGGTTATTTGTGTGTGTGTGTGTGTGTGTGTGTGTGTGTGCGCGCGCGGTTTTCTTTATCTCATACAAAGGCATATTCTTAGGAGAGCCACAACAGATGTTAATTTCTGACCAATGTCTGTAAAGAGAGGTGAGGCCTCCAAATGTGTCCAAGAGAAGAAATTTTATTATGGCCTCAACTGCTCACCAGTGTTATAAAACCATCTCTGTAATTGACTGAATATATCAGTTCTTCATAGCTAAGCACTTCTTTGATCAATTCTTAGAATTACTTATTTTCTTGTTTGACACCTAGTTTTAGATTTTAAGAATCTGAGATATTTTTAATGGAATCCAGCATATATATTTTCTCTACTCAGAGAGATATTTTCTGTGTTAAGAAATCCATGCAATGTTGGCAGAAAAATCACATTCTGGGAAGATAGGGCAGAAAAAGGAAGGGAAACTTCCTACCACGTTCTTCCCATTTTGCTCATAGATCATACTAGGTTTAATTAAAATGAAGTAAAAATGTTCTCCCATGCCTCAGGCATGAGAGAGAATCACGGAGGTCTTTAGAACTTTGGTGAAGATTTTTTTTTAAAAGCTTAAAAACCCGTCTTTATAGAGTCAGCTCATCCTTTCTGCAATCTGAAAGCAGGCTTTTGCTCTTTGGAACTTCTGTCAGGCCCACATCCAGGTGTGAAAAGACTCACCCCTCCTGCTGAGATGGCTCTTTGTGTTTGTGCTTCAGGGCATGCTTCAAAACTGATAGACAGATCAAGTTCTTGGTTCAGCTGGTGTTTAAAAAAAAAAGGCAATTTACACTTGAGCTATTTCAGTCCTGAGAAAGAAATATTTGTTGGATCATTACTTATGGAATGTTCTGATCTTCAATTCTCTACCCAACATATTTTGTACAGTGCCTGCACCATGAATTATTAAACTAGACTTTTGAGAGAAGGAAAAAGAATTAGCAATTAGTGAAATTTTTTTCTTTGATTTATCCAGTCCATCAAAGAAAACATTGGAGACTTAAAAATCTACTTTCAGAGACAGGACTTTAAAAAAGTATGATTCCAAATCCGTGTTGTAAATACATAAACTTTGACAGTTCTCTGTTGTGTGAGACTTGAGAGGGGAAAAGGCCATGATACAAAATATTCTATGATTTTAGTTGTCAATAGGAAATAAATAGGTGTCCAGGAAAATATGCATACATTAAAAAATCTAGAAAAATAAAATGAGCTTTGAAGAAATTCTAAATAATATTGTTCTAGTTAATTTCTAAAATGGGGTAAAACTGATATAGATAAGAACTTTTTTCTTTTGCTTTATAAAGAGTGAAATGGGATGGAAATGTCCAGGACTAATTATGTTAAGAAGTAGTAGGTTAAGTCAAAGGCTAAACACTACTGAGCTTTACTAAATATTTTGAATTTCAGAAAACTAGCATAGCTGTAAAGTTTTGGTTGCTTTGCCTAATATAAGTCATGTGAGAACTAGAGATTTATTTGCTTCAATAGACTGAGTTAAAATGTTTTTTTGCTATGATATTTTCTATAATTGTGGAAATACATAAGTTTTGTTTTGTTTCTTTCTCTCTCTTTTATTTATTTATTTATTTATTTTTTGTACAGGGGCAAGCTCTCAAATGTAGTAGGGTTAATTCTATGGGTCTCCAGTCATCATTTTTATAATAGGTTCTATACTATTACCCAGAATGATTTTGCTCTGAATTTTTAGACAATGCTGCTATTGCACTTGCATTGTGATCACTTCTGAACAGTATCTTTACAGGATATAGTCATGAGTCATGTTCCAATTAAATAAACTATTCTGAGGCAGCATCTTGTAGATATAGAAAGAGTTATTTAAACCCTCGTATTGTTAAGAAAAACCAAAATTCTTTCTTCAAATACACTGAAGTTTAATGAAGGAATCATTTATAAACTCTAGGAATTACCTACTCTCCCTGACCCCCATCAGCTGTCTATCATTATAATTTTCAAGATTTTTCAACATGTTGGAGGTTCCAGAACTTTAGAACTAAAGCATGACATTTTGATTCTAGTTAGTGGCAACTTAGTTGTGAATGTTCATTTAGGAAATACATCTAAGTGTAGCTATACAGTTTTAAGAGTCGAAATAAATTCTTAATCCTGTATAGCACAGGTTTTCTTGACAGAAAATCTAATATAAGGCTTATAGAATATTGAAAAATGATCAGAGACAGCAATTTTCCAATCACATCTAAAAAGAAAAGATGTTTTCCTCATTTCTAAACTTTCCTTTGTGGTGTTTTCTAAACACATCTTCTGCCTTTTGGATATGTATACTTGGTCGCATCTTTCAACTAATTTTGTTCATTAGATTTCTTTTCCAGTTCTTCATCATTCTTCATGTGATTTAAACTTGTAAGAAAGTTTCTACTGCTTGCTTAACTAAATACATCACAACTTGGTTTAAGGTTTCTAAAATTAAATTCCAGCTTGAGATAACATAATTTGAGTGAATAAAGTAAAAGATTTATAAATTCATCAAACATTACTGAGAAACTAATGTGTTCAAGGTTCCACCTTTACTGTCCCAGGTGTAAACAGAAAGAGTCACTCAAGAAGATTAGGATGTGTATAGTTGGGGCATTGTATCTGAAATATAAGCCAGAATGAATGAATTACCTTTACATAAAGGCGTCTTTAGATGGTTGAGAGGATTAGGAAAGAGAAATCTGAAGGAGGTGAAATTTGAACAGGTGGTCTTTAGGGATAAGTAGAATTTTGACATGATGTCTGGGAGGGAGAAAGAGGCAGAAGGGATTCCTGGAAATGGATGAAGCATGAGTAATATCTCAAAAGAGGAAAATGATGGGGCATGTTTGTACTGGAGCATAACTAGAGTATTGCATATTCATTGGGGAGCAGTGATATATAAGTTGGAATGAGAGGAAAAGTCCATTTTGTAGAGGACTTCAATATCAGAATGTATGTATTCAAAGAGGTAATTGAATGGTCTTAAAGGGAGTCCTGGTATCTATCTTTAAAGCAGTAATAATTGGGCATTTATGATTTAAGTGGGTTAGAGCAGAAAGACCTGAGTCAAGAAAACAATTCACGAGGATTTTTAATAAACACTGTATTTTAATGGAACTGAAAATGATTGTGGACATAGTATTCATAGACTTTTCAATTCTATGAGCACAGCTCCTGATGAATAAGTCACATACGATCAAGTTTTGTGCCTGGGAGAATGAACACATAGAGGCACCACCGAAAAAAATAAGGAAGTACCAGGGAGTACCTCCAAGTACAAGGGAGGATTAGCTGCAAGGGAGGAAGTACAGAGTTTTCATGGGTCATGGTAAATTTGTTCTTGCCGTATGCCACCAGGAGATGATGTTTAGCACTTCGTGAAAATCTGAGTCCTAGACCTTGGAAAGTGGTCATTGGACTAGAGATAACAATGGGGAATCACTTCCATAGACAAGATGGCTAAAGACATGAGAGTAAGTGAAAAACCTGAGAAACAGAGAACAGAGGGGAACATGGGAATGTCAAGAGAGTAGATGCTAAAAAATTATGTTTAAATGGAGTTGGGGGTTAGAAAGTGGACCGACAGTGCAATCGATAAAGAAATGCCAAAATCACATTGAAAAGATCGAACAATTCTGCCATAAAGGCTAAGGAAACAAAGTATAGAGAGAACAGAGATAAATTGAGCACACATAAAATAATAAATTATTATTAGCCACTTAAATATATTGTCCATGTATATGAATAACCATGTGCAATATAAACTTAGATATATGTAACTATACTATATATCATAATTATCAATTTACTATATGAAGAATCTAAACTAATTTTTATTCAAAAAATTAATTAATTGCTGTTATGGCTTAGACCTTGAGTGTCCCCCAAAAGCTTATGTGTTGAAGTTTGGTCTCCAATGCAGCAAGAGGTGGGGCATGGCTGGAGGAGTGGGTCATTGGCAGCATGGCCTTGAAGACTGTATCTGTCCCTGGGAACTTTCAATCTCAGTCTCTCTCTCTCCTCCCTTCTTATTCTTGTGTTTGTCCCCCCGCCCCCTCTCTCTGCTTCCCAGCTGCCGTGAGCTAAGCAGAGTTCTTCCCCCATGCTCCTCTGTCACTGTGATGTTTCTGCCTTGGAGGAAGCTAACCATGGACTGAACCTCTGAAACCATGAGCCAAATAAACTTTTCCTTCTCTAAGTTGTTCTCTTCAGGCATTTTAGCTTCAGTGACAAAAAGCTAACCAACACAATTGCTGTGGTTGAAATTGTCATCATGATTTATCATGTACTTGTAAGAAAATATTATTGTATATGTTAGAGTACAGAGATTTTATTAGGAGGAATTTAAATTTTGGACATCTGCAATTGCTTCACACACCATTTTAAATTTTAATAAGGAAGTTCTTCAATCAGATATAAGGATAATTTTCTTTCCTGACTGTTGAATTACAAATGTTTTTGATATACTTTCATTTTTCAAAGACAATATTTAAGCTTTAAAGACTGACTGAACCATACTTTAAAGAATCAGCACAAATACTTTTTAAAATTTCTACAAATATATAGGTTTCTTCAACTTCTTAACTCATCGGAATCGTCATTCTCCAATGGTCATTGTATCTAAGTGGAACAAGGCAATTGAGTTTTGGTCCACATAAACTGGAGAAAAGTGATATATTTCTGCATTTCCAGGGCCAGCCATAAGACACCCCTTTTCTTGACTGTGCCTAAAGCACCAAGCTGATCAGGTACCAACCCTTTAATGCATGGATCTTGGTGGGGGGAGCATTACAGATCCAAATTATAGCACATGTATCCAACATTTGGCATCTTTCCATCTCTAATATCTTTAGATCTTTTGCATATTTTTTCACTGTAGGGCTTCTCGGAATCTAAGGTCATTGTAAATCTTCAAGAAGGAAATATATCAACATTCCTAAGCATATCTGCCAATGGATACTTTGATTCAGGGGACCCTACATGAAACATTTACTAGAAAAGTATTCCACAGAAAAAAGTTTGCATGAAGAAAATTATGAAAAATCATTTTACTAGTCAAAGTTTCCAAAAGTTTGACTGTGTTCAATGGACCATAATATTTAATTATCCAAAATATACTTTTTGGATATTACCTTTTTTTCTTTTCATTTTCTTTTGGTGCTTAATTGAACCCAGGGAAATTCTACCTCTAAGCTATATTCCCAGCTGCCGTGAGCTAAGCAGAGTTCTTCCCCCATGCTCCTCTGTCACTGTGATGTTTCTGCCTTGGAGGAAGCTAACCATGGACTGAACCTCTGAAACCATGAGCCAAATAAACCTTTCCTTCTCTAAGTTGTTCTCTTCAGGCATTTTAGTTTCAGTGACAAAAAGCTAACCAACACAATTGCTGTGGTTGAAATTGTCATCATGATTTATCATGTACTTGTAAGAAAATTTTCTATTTTTTTTATGTGAAACAGGTCTTGCTAAGTTGCTCAGGGTCTCACTAAGTTACTGAGGCTGGCTTCAAACCTTCCATCTTCCTGTCTTAGCCTTTCAGGTACTGGGATTACAGGCCTGTGCCACCACACTCTGATTTTTCTGACATTATCTTAGAAATAAGAGAAATTCTAATGAGAATATTTTTATTATGTATATAAATGATACATAATACTCAAATCTAAAAAGATTCTGTTAAATAAGTTGTATGTAATGCAGACAGATGATAATATCATAATACAAACCAATAATAATAAGACCTGAGGAAGCATGTTCTCATCCAAAAGTCAGGTGAGCAGTCAGCACTGATATCCAGGAGAAGATCATTCATGTCTTTATGTATTCCTTATATTATTCAAGACATGTTTGGTATTGTTTTAAATAATTTTATTTCCAAGTGATTAGGTAGACAGTAAATATTAGATAATAAATCACATTTTCTATTTTTAATTCTGTGATTGTTTTTCAGAACTTTCCTTTGGACAGCAAGAATAACACCATTTCTACACTTAAACTTGTTGTTCTGTTACCTCTGATGCTTGAATAAAAGACAAAGGCCATCATTCAGCCAACAAAGGGAGACGATTCCCTCCATTACTGTTATAGGCCATCTGGGGCTTTAATGGAAACAGCTGAGAAATATGCATATTTATTTTGATATCTTCTTTTTGTTGACTGGTCCTTATCTAGAAGAGGAAAAATAACTTCATAAGCTTCTTCTAATATTATAGGCTGTAGTTGAATATTTAGGGAAATATATATTGTAGTACTAGGGATTGAATCTAAGGATATTCTACCTCTGAGATACATCTCCAGCCCTATTTTATTTTGAAACAGCATCTCACTAACTTGTGGAGGCTGGCCTCAAACCTGTGATTCTCATATTTCAGCCTTCCAAGTGAAAAAAATTATATTTTAACTTAAAAATAACACTCCTGCCATTTTCCTCTAAGATAACCTGTGTCTTCTCTGTATTTTAGAAGTGTTTTCTAAGGCTTTTCATTTTCTGTGAATTTTTTTTACTTTAATATCTTTGAATTCACAAGTCAAAACTAATCATAATTTAAATTATAAGCCTGAAGGTACATTCTTCCTATTCCTAATTTGAGTGTTTTCCCATGAGGAATAGGAGAGAGATATGCCAAGGGTGAGGGACAAAGAAATTGTAAGAATACTAACCACATTTAGCTAACTTGTAAAAATATCACACAATAATTTCAACAGTTATTAAAAAATATGTGGATCTGAAAATCACAACCAGGAGTGTCTCAAGTATAGCAGTGGACATGCAGGGAGTGCCACTACAGAGTCTGCCTGGAGGACAAAGTCAGCACAAGGACTTACTGTAATCAATGTTGTTGTTTGTAGCTTTGCTTGATTGGAACGTGATGATGAGATAACAATTTCTCATCATTTATACATAATACATCAAAAATTTATAGTTTTTTGCATAGTGTGCTTTAAAAAGCTTTCTCATTGCATTTTAAATACTAAAACAAAAGAGACAAACCAAGGACATACCGACCTCCTTAATCAATCATGGGATGACTATCAACTATTATAAATACCAATAGTAGTGTCCCAATATTTATTTCTTAGTCTCTATCATAAACACTTTTGTTTGAAACTTGATTATACAGTATGCTGGGAAGGTAGCAAGTGTGAGATAGATAATAAATATAAAATCCTATTAATAATTAATCAAAGGAATTTAGTGGCATTCATTGTAGAAATTAAAATTTACTTTTAAAAATTGGTAAAGATTTGCATGATTAAGAGAGCTGGTAACTTTAATCCCATCGTTTAAAAAAGTCAGAGATTCTATGAGTTAAATAGAAATCTGGAGTATCTAATATCCTAGTTAGTAATTGAATCTCTCTATAATATTCCAACAAGTAGTCAAAGAGACTCCTGAAGGTTTTCTGCACAGGAAGAATGTCTTCCTGCTATAGCCATCTATTTCATTGGAGAACAGCTACATTTGTTAAACAAGATATTCATTTTGTAAAACCTAGATTTTTTTTGTTAAACCTACTTTTCTACCATGTAATGATTTCAACTAAGACTTCAGAAACAATTGAGGGGGAATTTAATCTATCTTTTATAAAATAAATCATCTGTATGTCTGAGGATGGTGTATTATGTATCAGAGTCTTCCATTCTTCAGGTTAAACAGTCTCTTTCTTTGCCCCTATTTCTGCCAGAACATGGCCCCAGTTACCTTGCTACGCCAACTGTGTTCTAGTGAATTCTCTCCTATTTATGAGGCACTTTTCAAATGGAAATTCCTAAAATTCCACAGGGTTTTTTGTGAGGATTAAATGGTTGTCAAACCTAGTGAATGCAATAATAAATAAAAACTAAAAAGCTATTATTATACTTTTAGCATTCAAATGCATAATTTTTAATGAGATTCATATTACATGAAGACAGGTCATTCAAATCCCATTAGCGATCACATTTTGAGGGAGCAATTTGCCTCCTCAAAAATCCTAGTTTCCTGTGAAAACCCCTGTGGTGTTATGAGTTCTGCCTCTGAAAGTTTCCAGACCCCACCATCTGGAAGATGCAATGGGGAAGAGTTTCTTTTTCTCTCCTTATCTCTATTGCATTTTTAAAAGCATCAAAATTTGACACTGTTGCTTTCCATCTACTTCTTAGATCTTATAACAAGAATCCATATTCTTACATCCCAGAATAAAGTACTGACTGATATTTGGTTATACTGCTTTATGGACATTGCTAATGCATACTTTACCACACCATCATTCCACAAGAAAACAGATATCTTAAACTGGTATATATACTCCCATCCTGATTTTTATATGTGTATGTATGTGGGTTCAATAAGAAATAAGCAGCATTGTTTTGTCTTTGATTTTTTTTTTTTTTTTTGCGGTATCGGGGATTGAACCCAGGGGCGTTCTACCTCAGCGCTACACCCCCGGCCCTATTTTTTTTTTATACTTTATTTTGAAACCGGGTCTCACGAAGTTGCGGAGGGCCTCACTAGGTAGAGAGAGAGAGAGAGAGAGAGAGAGAGAGAGAGAGAAAGAGAAAGAGATAGAGAGAGCTGAGGCTGGCCGAGAACCCGGATCCTCCGGTCTCTACCTCCCAAAGTACTGGGATTTCAAGCGTGCGCCACCACGCCTGGCTTGATTTTTTAAATTACAGGAATGAATCATTATATTAGTTTTCCATTATAATAATGAAATACCTGATGCTGGGTACTTATAAAGAAAGGGGGTTTACTTAGCTCACTGTTTTAGAGGCAGAAGCAGTATATGTTGACTTTGACTAGGGCTCCTTTGACTGTGTGACATCATGGCCGATATGTCATGGTGGGAGTGTGTGAGAGGGAGAGATCACATGTGCAGGAAGCCGGAGTGAGGGGAAGGGGTTAGTCTTGGGTTCTCCTAGTGGAGATCACAAAGTTCCCACCACTTCTCCACACCACCACACTTGGGACCCAGCTCCTAACACAGGAAGCCTTTGGAGAACACACTTGACCATGTACGAACCATGGCATCCCACCCACTCCTCCAAGGCTCACGTCCTTCTCATGATGCAAACTGCAGTCATTCCATCCCCAGTCATAACTGGTTCCAGCATCACTTGAAAGTCCAAAGTCTCATCTGACACTTGAGGCAAATTCTTCTGGGCTATGAGTCTGAAAAATCAGGACACAGGTGGCACACTTCCAAGATACAATGGCAGGACAGGGATAGGCTAAGCATATTTATTCCAAAATAAAGAAATAGGCATGGAGAAAGAAATAATTTGCTCAAACCAAGATCAAAACCCATTAGTACATGCCTGAAACTATGGCACACTCCTGTAATCCCAGTAATTAGTACGCTGAGATAGACAGATCACAGGTTCAAATCAGCACAGGGTAACTTAGTGAGACTCTGTTTCAAAAAAAAAAGTGCTGGGGGTGTAGCTCGGATATAGAATGCCCCTGGGTTCAATTCCCAGTACCACACACAAACACACACACATTACTACAGAAAGCCAGCATCCTGAGGCGACCCTGGGCAGTGAGCCTGTGGAGAGACTTCCAGTGTTCCAGGGAAGGATCCTGCCCTTCCAGGCCTCTGGCGTGTGGTGGCAGGGGCAGCGTCAGGGACTGCTGAGGTGCCATCCAGGCCTTTTTCCCACTGTCTTGTCAGTTGGCCCTATGCTCCATTTTACCCATGCTAGTCTCTTTAGACTCCCACAAGGGTGTGGGAGTCTTCCACACCCTTATAAACTTTGTCCGTCCCTGGTCAGACTGCAAGTCTTCTAATCTTTCTGCTGTTTCCTTTTGCTCCTGATTCTTACTGAAAATCTTACTAAATGTGGCCAATAATACCCATGCCATAGCTCACATATTTTGTTGTATAGAAATTTCTTCTGCGAAATACCTTAGGTCATCACTTTTAAATTTATCCTTCCATAAAGTTTTAGGACATGGACTCGGTATGAGCAAGTTCTTTACAACAGGTAACAAGGATGGCCTTTATTCCAATTTCCAATTTCATCTTAATTTCCATCTGAGATGATCTCCTTCGTCTCCTCCTCTTCCAAGCTCTCGCCAGAATGACCAATAATGCTCCTCTTAATAGCATTAAGAGATATTTCTAGACAATTTCTTCAAACTTTTCCAACCTCTGCCTATCATATAATTCTAAAACAAATTCTATATTCTCAGGTATAGTTAAAATGATGGCCTCACTCCCAGTACCAATTTTCTGTATCAGTTTCCTGTTACTGTAATGAAATATCTGAGTCTGGGTACTTATTTTAAAATGAGGTGTACTTATTTCACAATTTGGGAGGCTGAAATTCCAAACAGCATAGAGCTGCGTGACATCATGGTAGATGGCAACATAGTGGGAGTGCATGCAAGAGGGGGGATCACAGGACAGCAGAGAAAGCCAGCGTGAGGAGGAGGGGCCAGGTGTGCCACATCTCACTCCTTAAAGTTCCGCCACTTCTCTATACTGCCACCATTGGGGCCATACCTCCAACACTCGAATCCTTGAGGAAGGCACAAAAATCTTACGAATCCATAGCAATCTCACTATATATACCTTTATATATGTATACCTTTTATATATACCTTATATATATATACCTTTATGCCATTTAATTTTTATGCAGTATTTCATTTTGCTAATACGTCTTACTTCATATAAAGTCACTTTTCATTTATTTATGAACCATTCAGTTGTTTTGTTTTATAATTTTACTAAGAATAATGTAATACCATATTGCCCCTGATGCAAATATATGACAGTCCAGAGTCTTGAATATATAGCCAAATAGAAACTGGGCCCTATAATCTTCTTATTGTTAATTTTACATCATCTTGTAAATTTTACATTCATCTATGCATTATTCCTTATTGCCCAGACACCTATCATTACAAGATGGTTGTTTTGTTCTTTATTGCCTCGGCTCAGAGTCATATATATATATATATATATATATATATATATATATGTACCTAAATAGAAACTCTTGGCCATATAATGTTCCTGTTTTAATTTTATAAGATGTCTGCTTATTCCTTATTGCCATTTGTGGTCTAAGTTACTTTACTAAGTCTCAACCTTCCTGAAGCCAAGATAAGCTCTCAATTATTTTTGTATTTTTGATAGTATAGAATACTCTCCATTCAATCAGTTTTAAAAACCCATTTTGGTTATTTGTGCATAGAATTCAGGGAATTTACTTGTTACATGGGGAAAATTATACCTGCATTATTCTTAAACTTGGAATATTGGCTAAAAAAGATCCCAAGCAGTATTAGTAGAATCTGTGATCTTTGTTCCCTACAGAAGTCACAGATACTTACATATCACATTTTAGCTGTTGCCAATATCTGAAAATAATTCTTATACTTGTGAGTACTTTAAAATTGATAGCAATTAAAGATTCACCCATATCTTATTATTTAATGCCCTAATAAGGAAGTATGTATACTAACATCACAACCTAAAATACATATTTTGATAATTGTATTTCAGTATACTTGAATTCCTTGGTAATCCTCCACATTTTTTATGTATTAACCTAATAAGAAGATCATAGGATTCACTGAAGGCTTGTGGCACAAAAAGGTTAAGAACTCCATTAAACGTTAATTCTTAATCCTTCCCTTTGCTCTTTTCTCTTCCTGGCAGGCCATGCTTGGACCTCTTAATGTACTCAGCAATGTCAGTTTGTTGATTGAATATGAAGCAATGCCACTTTATCATTAGCCTGATGCTTAACTATCTGTTTTTACTTACTCTCAGATCTCCTTTGGGACCATACTTCTTAATATGTGAGTAGCGCAGTCACATAATTTGAATAACCACCGTATGACTCTCAAATAGAAGTAGAAAAGAAAGTAAACTCATAGGATTTAGAAAGATGCACTGTTCAGTTCCTTAGGATCAGCCCACTTAAGAAAACTGTCTCTCATTTTAATCCATTTCCCCATTTCCTGTTTTGAGTTCCTCTATAGTCTGATTATTTCAGGTGGAAATGATCGCATTCCTGAAATCTTCAATAAATTAACCTATATATGTGCTTCTAATTGTGGTGATTCTATTTTAAAGAACAAATTTCTCTTCTGTTTGTCAGAGGAGACATTTGGCTTTATTATACCAGGCTGCTATAATTTCCACCATTGATGCTTAAGGCAACTGCAATCCCATGTCTGATAAATCTAGAAGGAGACAAACTCTAGGAAATAGGTTCATCCTTTCAGCAATGCCTAAGAAGAAACTTTGGCAAGGATTAAACTCTGGTAACTCAGTCTTAGTCTGCAAGTAGGACTTAATCTACAAAACTATGTGCTGTGTGAGCTTAGAATCCTGCAGAAAGCTGGTCCCATTATGCGTCTCATTCTTGGGGCCACATAGACATGCCATCCTATATTCATTAATTTTTTGTACTTTTTTCAGTCTTTCATTTTCTTTTTTAAATACATATTAATGCTTTATTTTTATTCATTTTTTATTTTTGGTACTGGGGATTGAACCCAGGGTTATTGTACCTCTGAGCTACACCTCCAGCCCTATTTTATTTTTTATTTGGAAACAGGGTCTCACTAGGTTAATGAGAGTCTCACTATTTGCTGAGGCTGTCCTCGAACCTGCAATCCTCCTGTCTCAGCCTCCCAAGTGCTGGGATTACAGGTGTGCACCACCACACCCGGTCTGTTTCATTTTCTTTCCATCGATGACATCCTCTCATTTGTATCAGTCTGGATTCTTCAGAGAAACAGAACCAATAGGTGAAGTTCTACAATCTGCAGTCAGCGAGTTGGAGACCCATGAGAGCTGCTGGTAGAGGTCCACTGTGAATATGAATCTAAAAGCAGAAGAAGGTTGACATCCAGAGGTAGAGAGCAAATTCTCCCTCACAGAGCCTTTTGTGGTATTCAGGTCTTCAACAGATTGGAGGGGACCACTCACATTAGGGAGGGAAATCTTATGTTAATCTCAGTTTAATCTTATGTTAATCTTAATTTTAAAGTATCTACGAAAACATCCAGCATATATGTAGTAGTATTTGGAATTGAATGCAGGGCAATTTACCTCTAAGCTATATCCCCAACCTTTTTTATTATGAAACAGGCTCCGGCTAAATTGCTGAGGCTGGCCTGGAACCTGTGATTCTCCTGTCTCAGCCTCCCACATACTGACATTACAGGCATGTGCCACCATGTCCAGCTCAGAATAATGTTTTAGCAAATATCTGGGCAACATCTAGCTCAGTCAAATTGACACATAAAATTAACCATCCCACTAGTATGAATATTGTATAACCTTTAAGTCATGTCCACTGTTAGCAAATATTTCTATATTCCTGTCTTTAGTTTGTTCTAGGAATTCCCAATATCCTTTGTCCTCACTCTTTTGCTATTTTGAAACCTGGATCTTTTCTAGTTTCAAGAACTATTCTTTGAAGTCAACTCATATCAAGACTGTTAAATCTTCCACATAACACAAGGAAAATAGAGGTATCCTTACTCTGTATTGAGAATGAGTACCTTCCTAACTTTTCTTAAGTGAGGTTCTAGACATAATATATTATGTAACCTTTTCCCATCTAGATTATCATTTACTAATTTAACTTTCCCCCATTCATTTAGAATTTTGACTTCTAGCATATGCTTCATTTTTTCATTATGCCTCACATCTCCTAAATTACTTGAGTACCTTTGTACATGGTTTTTCCTACTTACAAATTTACTGTGCTATTTGGGCTCCAAATTTGATTCATGGTTAATCTTAAACCACTCTCATGAAGTAGATAATGAAACTTGTTATTAAATTAACTGACCTACTCATTAAGTCTTAACTCTAGAAAATCAATTCTTTTTTTTTGTGTGTGGTACCAGGGATTGAACCCAGGGGCGTTCTACCTCTGCGCTACACCCCCGGTCCTATTTTTTATCCTTTATTTTGAAACTGGGTCTCACGAAGTTGCAGAGGGCCTCACTAAGTAGAGAGAGAAAGAGAGAGAGAGA
>PVJS01003472.1:25634-75543 GCA_004027185.1 Glis glis | reverse complement strand
TGTGTATGTGGTACTGGGGATTGAACCCAGGGGCATTCTACCTCTGAGCTACACCCCAGTCCTTTTATGTTTTGTTTTGAAACAGGGTCTCGCTAGCTTGCTCAGAGTCTCACTAAGTTGCTGAGGCTGTCCTCGCACCTATGATCCTCCTGTCTCAGTCTCCCAAGTACTGGGATTACAGGTGTGTGCCACCACGCCCAGCTTGGGAGACAATATATGTAATTCATGTGACAAAGGATTCATATCAGATTATAACAGAAGTCCTATACCTAAGAAATCAAAACCCACACAATCCACATAAGAACACATATTAAAGACTTTAACAGGCATTTTACTAAGAATATGTACAGATGGACAGCAAACACATGAAAGGTGGGTAATATCACGTGTCATCAGGAGAATGTCACATAGAAGTACATTAAGATGCCATTCAACACCTACCACAGTGGCCCAAATTAAAAAGATGGAAGCTGGGTGTGGTGGTGAACACCTGTAATCCCATCTACTTGGGAGGCTGAAGGAGGAGGATCACAAGTTCAAGGTTGGCCTAGGCAACTTAGTGAGACCCTGTCTCAAAAAAAAAAAAAAGAGAGAGAGACTGTTAACACTACTTGTTGGTAAGAATATGGACCAAGTGGAATTTTTATATGTTGCTTTTGAGAGTGTAAAACAGTAAAATAATTTTGTAAAAATAGTGTGAAAAATTATTTTTTTTTTCTGTTGTACTAGTGATTGAACCCAGGGGCACTCTACCTTTGAGCTACAGCCCCACCTATTTTATTTTGAAACAGGGTCTCACTAAGTTGCTGAGGTTGTCCTCAAACCTGTGATCCTCTTGTCTCAGCCTCCCAAGTACTGGGATTACAGGTGTGCGTCACCACACCCAGCAAGTTAGTTTCTTTTACAGTTCAAGGCATACTTACCTTATAATTCTATAATTCTGCCCCTGGTTATTTGCCTTAGATTGCTCATTTGGCTTTATTCATGATAGCCCCAATAGCTTCAATATCTGGGAATCAGCAAGTCCATTAATAGAAAAATAAAATAGAAAAATATTCATATAATAGAATACTGCATAGCAAGGAAAATGGTATTGCTTCATCCATTGAAAATATGGGTCAATCTTAGAAGTATTATGTTGAGGGAAAGCAGCCAGCCCCCTGCACACCAATAAGCATAATCCATCCTTCCTTCCTTCCTTCCTTCCTTCCTTCCTTCCTTCCTTCCTTCCTTCCTTCTTCCTTCCTTCCTTTTTATTCCCTCCCTCCCTCCCTCTTTCCTTCCCTCCCTCTTTCTTCTTTCTTTTTTTTATTTTTGTGGTGCTGGGGATTGAACCCAGGGACATTCCACATCTGAGCTCTACCCCTAGTCCTTTTTCATTTTTCGTTTTGAAACAGGGTCTTGCTAGGTTGCTGAGGGTCTTGCTAAGTTGTTGAGGCTGGCCTCAAACCTACAATTCTCCTGTTTCAGTTCCCAAGTACTGGGATTACAGGTGTGTGCCACCACGTCCAGCGTATTTCTTTTATATGAACTTCAAAAGAGGGAGAACTAATCCACCATGCTGGATATGAGAAGAATTGTTGCCTCTGTGGAGATGACTGGGAGGGACAGGCGGAACTTCCTGTTGTGATTGAAAGCTCCGGATCTGGATTGGGGTGTGAGCTAAGTGGGCTTAGGGAATTGTTAACGTTTGTCAAGCCATACGCTTCATATCTGTGCATTTAACTGTATGGAAATAATAATTCAGTTAAGAAAAGAAAAAACCCCACACCAGCACACAATAAGGAATTGAATAATACAAAGAAAAATAAAAGAAACCCCTCATATAGTCCATATTCTACAATGCTATTGATAAAATTTCTTAAAAACTAACCTGGGCTGATGATGATTTTATTTAAGAAAAATGTGTTGAGCATTTCCTGTATGTGAGCCTTGTGCTAGGAATTGGTGAACAGGACAAAAATAGCTTTCTATGTGCTTTACATTTCAGGGGGTGAAAGATGTAGGGTAGGTAGGGGAGACAGAGATAAGCAAGCAAACACCTTAATGAGTCAGATAATTTTCCATATGCCTCAAGGAGAAATGGGTTGGGAGAAGAATAGTAGGAGAATATTATCAGGTGGCGAGGGAAGACTTCTCCGAGGAGGTGAAATTTGAGCCAAGTCCTAAATGGTAAGAAGGGGCCAGTTTTGTGCAGAGAGATTTCTGGGCAGAGGGCACCAGCTGACCAGGCCTGAGAGTGACACAGTGACCACAGGGTGGCACACCGAGAGAAGTGCTGCTGGCCTCTGTGACAAGAGTATAGCAGGTGACTGGGGAAGGTTGATCTTGTATTCGCTGCGTGTGCTGTGTGGCTTCTCGTGGGTTGTTTTGAAGATAAATATTCCTGCCTAGAAATCATTTTATGTATCCAAAGTTTGCAAGCCGGGCGTGCTGGCGCACGCTTATAATCCCAGTACTTGGGAAGCTGAGACTGGAGGATCCGGGTTCGTGGCCAGCCTCAGCTACTTAGTGAGGCCCTCCGCAACCTAGCGAGACCCTGTTTCAAAATAAAGAATAAAAAATAGAACTGGGGGTGTAGCTCAGAGGTAGAATGCCCCTGAGTTCAATCGTCAGTTCTGCAAAAAAAAAAAAACCAAAAAACAAACAAAGTTTGCAGGAGAATATACTTCTCAATCTTCAAAGAACTAAATAAATTCTAGTTATTATTGTTACTATTTTAAATATTTGCATGGTTTCACCAGTAAACCCTACTTTTTAATAACTTTTTATTGCTTAGTAGTGTTAAGTTATAGTGGGCCAATTAGAAAACCACAGATAAAGCCAAAAGAAAGTCTCTGTGGTTGTTTTAGTACTATAATACTGAGTATAATTATATATAAACCGACCATATTGTACTGTTCTGAAAATTGATATCATTGCTGTATTTCCATGTCACTTAATATGTGCTGCAATCTTATTTAAAGGCTATGTAGTGAACCACTGCACAGATATATAATGATTCATAAAAGTAATCCTGTAATCTTGAACATTTGGGTTGTTTTCAACTCTTCATCGTTTTTCACCATTGTGCATCTTTGTTTCATTCATAATTGCCTTTTTAGAATAGTTTTTTGGGATTGCATTTACTTTTTATACATATTTCCCAACTGACCTTCTCCAAGGCTATCCCAATCTACTGAACTATTTCAGTAGGACTTTTTCTTTAATAATGGTTACCTGGAAAAAATGACAGCCTTTCTATTGTTCTGCAGGCACATTCTGAGCCAGGAAATGTGCTGTTTTGATTTTTATAAAATGAAATCCAAGACAAAAGCTTTGTTTGAAAAAGGAAAAAAAAAAAAGAGAGAAGATGTGATGCTTCAGTGGAAAAGTCCTGGCTCCGGGGTTGGCCCATAACGTTTCCTTCTTCCTGTTTGGCTGCTGTGTTACTAGAGCCATGACCCGGCTCTGTCATGAGGGGAAGGATGAGAAGGACACCGTGGGTGACAGGACGAGGGGAATAGAGTGAGATAGTCTAGGAATGGGCAAGGGAGATGAAATGAACACACTGGGGTAGGCAGATCAACAGCCCCAAGGATATCCACATCCTAGTCCCCTGCATCTGTGAGTGTGTTACTATCTGTGTCAAGAGAGATTCCCTAGACATTACATTAAGGATCTTGAGATAGAAGGATTATCCTGGATTATCTGGGTGGGATCGATGTAATCACAGGGATCCTGAGAATAGCCAGAGAAGAAGTAGAGATCGGAACAACGCAATTCCTGGTAGAGGGAGGCTACAAGCCAAGGAGCAGCAGCAGCCCCTAGAGGCTGGAAAAGGCATGCAGACCTGTCCTCTCCTAGGGCCTTCAAAAGAAACACAGCCCTGCCCTCACCTTGACTCTAGCCCAGTAAGATCTATTTTGGATCACTTATCCTGAGAACTATAAGATCATAAATTTGTTTCATTTTTAGCCACTGAACTTGTGCTGATTTGTTGTAGCAGCAGCAGGACACTTGGATAGCTGCTGAATTTAATGGGAGGAGTTAGAGTCAGGCGATCTGGAAGAATGTATATATTTGCAAAATGAGTTTGATATTTGGGTGTGAAACAATGATGGAAGAAGGTAAACCCTGAAGCTGCCAGGGAGGGGTAGAGCCGTCTACGCTGGCTTCGAGATGAGGTCAAGACTACTGGCTGCCTGTTTCTCAGCACTGTGTGCCCTTCCTTCCTAACAGCTTGAAGTTGGATGTGTTGTGCAATCATTTATTTAATCTCTACCTTTCTTTCTAGACTGCAAATTCTATGAAGGCAGAGACCATTTGGACATTCACAATATCTTCAGCAGCCCCATAATAACTAGTAAAGGACAAACAGGCAGGATAAAAGTTAAACTGAATGAGAAAACTGGGAGAAGATAGTGATAGGTAAATAGAAACTAGAAGGCCCAAGAGAGGGATGTTTAACATTTAGCCAACTTCTTGGAGATATCAATCTCATTATGTTGTCTTATAGTGAGTTTTTAACCGTTAGGCACAGTACCCTAATGTTCTGTTTTCTTTTGCAGCTCTGGTGTAATGATTGATTAAAAGCATGAGGGGGTTTTGGAACTAGACTTGTTTGGTTCAAATCCATTTAGCATGCATACTGCCCCTAGCATGCTTAAGCATGCCCTTAACATACTTCAGTGTGAGACTTAGTGTATGTGTCAAGGACTCTAAAGTATAGCAAAAGGGTCCATCGTCTGTCTGCCCATCCATCCATCCATCCATCCATCCATCCATCCATCCATTCATCCATCCATCCATCCATCCATCCTTCCATCCATCCATCCATCCATCCAGTTCAGTTTGGTGGTTAGGAGCAAGAGCTGTGGAGCCAGCCACCTGGGGTCCTATCTCAGTTCTGCCAGTTACTAACTGTGTGAACTTGGTCAAGTTATTTGATCTCAGTTTGTTGATCTCTGAAATAGAGGTACTATATGGTTGTTGAAAAGACTAAATGGAAAGCAATTAGAATAATTTCTGGCATATGGTCATTGATAAATATTATCTATTATTATTACAAGATAAATTCTGGTTTAGTGGGAAGAACCTGAGACCATGTCTCCACTATTTAGTTGTGCGGCTATGGCCAGACTTTTTTTTTTGCACATAAACTATTTGAAGGTCCTTTCAGAATTCAGATTCTGACTCAGCAGTCTGAAGTGGAGGATGAGGTCGAGATCCTGCACTTCTCACGGCCCCAGGGTGATGCTGATGCTGGCGATCATGAGCCATACTCTGGGTAGCGGGGAACTAGGAAGGCTCCTTCTCGCCTCAGTATTTCTGCCACTGCTGTCACTAGCCTTCTGGTCTCCATATATTCAGTCATGGAGTTTAACTACTTCTTCCTTCCTGTTGCCTAAATCCAATCTTTTTAAATTTTGTACTGATTCTGTTTCCTCCTTCAGAATGTCTCTTCAATGTCTATTGAACCTAAATTATAATAGAATGATTTAGAAAGCTGACATAACTGCTTGATTAAGCTACCATGAAAAATTGTTACAAAGAATGTTAATAACATGGCCAAAATGTGGAATTTAATACTGTGACTATATAAACATATACCATGTTTGATCAAATCTAGGGGGGAAAACCCCATCATTCTGCATGTTAGATGAAAGGAGCAGGAAGGAAATGCCCCAAATGGGCTGAATTTGAATGATAGAAATATGCTCTATCTCTATCTCTATCTATATTCATCTATATCTATCTATATCTGTATCTATATCTATATCTATATCTATATCTATATCTATCTATACATATATATGAGAGATATGTGTGTGTGTGTATGTAGATACATATGTGTGTATCTATATATGGTTTCTTTAATGAGTGTATATAATCTGGAAACTGAAAACCTTGTTTTCAAAACAGAATTACCAGACCCAAATCCTTCCAATTCAAAGGTATTTTTGGAATCCCTTGGGACTATTACCCTCCCTCCTCTCCTCAGTATCTTTATAGTCTCCTTTTCTTCATTTTTTTTTTATCTTCTGGCTTTGCTGACAGAAAAGACCCCACTCTCCAAACAGATTTTTCTTTTCATCTCCCCTGTGAATGAAAACTCATCCTCCCACCCCACCCTTGGTTCTGTCCAGTGAAGGGATTAACCTCTTCACCACACTCTAGCATGGTGACAGAACACTGGTTCCCACAGGGCCAGGTCCTCTTCCAGTGGCCAACCAGGGCAGAGGGTCACAATGTTGACACCATCCCGTGTTTTCCAGAATCTTCCCTGAGTTCTTCGGGGGCTGCCTCAAGTGAAAGGCCGGGGGTGGATGTGGAAGGATGAAGTCAGATGTTGCACAGCTGGAGCTGCTGCCAAATGTGACTTGGGACGCAGCCCGCAGCTGCACAGCCAGCCAAGCAGCCAGCCACGTCCACAGCCGCTGAGTCTCCAAGGGGATAGAAGCTGCAGAGCCAGATGTTACTTCCAGAAAAAAGTGCTGTGCGGAACTTGGCCTCTGAATGGTGCATCTGTCCAACTTATCTTCTATTTCATCTTAGATAATGAAAACTGCTAGGAAGGCCTGGAAAAACACAGAGCAGTATATCGTGACTGTGAAAAGAGAATCACGAAGTACTAATGTTTTTGCCAAAACATTTATTCTGGAGTTTCTCAGATTTCTTAGCTTAAATTCATATTGTGATGAATGTTCTGGAAGGAAAAGAAGGCTGTTGAGTCTGTTGATCAACTTCTCATGCAGGTTCTGCTTGATACAACTTTTTATGTCCCATCTGGTTTGAGGAGGAGACTTTCTTATACTTCAGAGAAGTAACATCCTTCCTCTGCCCTTTCCACATTGGACTTTCTTCCTCAGGACCTTCCAGGCCTGCTTGGTATGGTTTGACAGGTTGTTTACTAACCAAGGGCACATGGTTAAGGAATGTGTAAGTAGGCCATACTCTAGCCTGTTTTGCATACATTAGTCTGTGCCCAGCCCAACTGGGAGGGGCATTTTTTTCCCTAAATAACAAAGATGCTCTGTACTTGCTAGACCCTGTGCCCATAGGATTGCCTCTGCCCAGATGTGAAGCCTTTTCCTAGTTAGCATAAAATGTTACATGGGTTCTGCCTGACCCCACAGCAGACCTCCAACTTGGAGTTACTGCCATCTCAGCTGCTAAGTCAGCCACACCCAGGTCACAAGCATGGATCCATCCTGACTACAAACCAGAGCATTTGTTCCAGGAAGGGACAACTGAAGTGAGCAAATAATCACTTACATGTCACAGAGGACATGCTTTCCTGAAAATATCTCCCCACTGCATGTACAGGGTCTAAAATTCCACCAATAACTTCCCTCCCTCCAGGAGGCCAGGTCAGAGCACCAAGGCTGGCTCTGAACTTGTATCTCCGTTCTGATTGGAGAAGCTTCCCCCCTGAGACTCATGCCCTCCATTTATACTCAAGAGATAGGTTTTTGTCTTATTTCCTTAGCCAAATCGGTATCTTTGGTCCCTGCTTGGTCCCTGTGGAGCTGGGCACTGGTCTTGGTCTGGCCACAGGCATGCCAAGGACTCCTGCAGGGCTCCTGGTCCTCAGCCTGGTTGCTGCTCCTGTTTTCCCGAAGGTTCTTTTCTACTTAGATCTCTGCATGGGACCCGCTCTAGGGTGAATCTTCCCTTTATCCTTCCATCCACCTGCTAATTTGATCAGTGCTCCTGAAGTTGGCAGTTCACTAGGACCTCTTCCTTTCTCTGATGCCTCGAATCTTCTGGACACTCGTCTGCAACTTCCTGAGTCCTCTCCACTGGGTGGTAGGTCAGGTTTTATGTCTGCTCTTTCCTAGGCTGCCTCATTCAGCTTCAGGGAAGAAGGCACAGACCTGGCCCTGCTTGAGCTGCTGCAATTAGCTCCAGGAAGGGACAACGTATGTCACCCAAGTTTACAGTGCACATGTTTTCCTGAAAATCTCTCCCCACTGCATGTGCAGGGTCTGCATTCTACCTATAGCTTTACTTTCTCCAAGAGTCCGCTGGAGGAATAAGGGATGGGGACAAGTCAGTCACAGGTCCAAGTGGCTATTAGTAATATCATTATCTTGCTAACTAATCCAGGGCAGTATGCGGCTATAAAAGGTCCAGGGAGAGTAGGAGAGAGGAGACTTGCAGAGGGAACAAGTAGAGAGAGGCGCTGACGGCAAACTTGCTTGTCTTTCTGACTCTTCACCTCATCCCGGGCCTGGGCTGTTCGCTCTCTGAACTTTGGGGTTTGATGTAGTCTGGCATACCATGGGCTCTGAGACAATACTGAACAAAAACATTGTCCTTTAGAGTGTATGGGGAAAGAAACAGAAACAGGATTTAGTTGTTATTTCAAAGTAGGTGGAAATGCTGAAGAACGAGCTGTAACTGTACCATTTATTCTATTATAACGTAAAGGGCAAAACCTGACGTGTCTTTTTTATTTATATGCTTACCTACTTTCCCCCAATACTTACATAGCACTTTAGCTAAAATGCTGTATTGTGTCAGAAATGAGTTAGGCACTAAATTGGGGAAAGGATGTAGGATCACAGGTGAGTCAAATAGCAACACTCACACCACTAACATTAAGCTTCGATGTAACATACACGGCTTTGACCCTCACACAAGCAGTCCCCTCTCTGGGACAAATGGAGGCATCTCACCTCCTCAATTGTGTTAACGTATAGGCGGAGCGGGCTGCGGGGAAGAACTTAATATGTTATTGGCAGATCACTAAGTGGGGGTTTGAAGACCTGCTGTTGACTTTCCTGAAGCATTAGGATTACTTCATGGAACCCTGAAGAATTTCTTAAAGCATTAGGGTTATTTCATGAACCCACCCTGGGAGGTGGTGGTCCAGAATGGCTAGAGGACGGCTCTGGTGACAGCCAGTACTGGGTTCTCCCTAGTCCTGGATCAACTACTTACAGATTTCAAAGATTGCATAGGATCATATAATATTACATGATATTTTATTACAAAGCTCTAAATAGAATGTCTTTCAGAGGGAAAATGTTTGTGAATGGCGCCTTTGTTTTTATTAGAGGAATTTCCTATTTTCACACACAATAGCCTGGTACTGTTGGCAGAGTTTCTCCAAAGAGGTCAGAGCACTTTCAGTTTTGAATCTTCTGAAATATGAAAAAGTGAGATGCCAAGCATATATCTAGTTTGCGTAATTGCACAGAATGAATGAATATTGTTAATGTATACACTCACCCACAAAATATCATAAAACATGATTGTGTTATTCATAAGATCTTGGTGTGTTCTTACAGGGTGGCCTGGAAGGGATCCAAACTCAAAGTTGTGTGGTCTTTCAGTAGTTTGTATCTTTCTGTAACTAAACATTTAACCTCATTTGGAGATGAGGTGAAAAGTCTACATTTGAGACTGAGCTGGTAACTGAACTAGCCTCTCAAATAATAAGCCTTGACTGTCAGAGAAGATTGGTATTTCAGGAAGATCATAATATGGGTCAAATGCAAGGAGTGAGGTTTGAGGCCATTGACCATTATTAGGAGATACTGAGGAAGATGCTCCTCTTCTCCGGGCATAAGTGCATTGTCCTTTGATGATAGGACCAGTATTAGGTTCTTCCTATGGACTCAACTCTAAATTTCCATGATTTTGTGTGTCATGAAGTGTGCACATGTGCATGGGGCAGGGTTTCTTAAAGGTTGAACTAATTTAGCTGAGTAAAAGATTTGATTTCAAAATGTTTGTACCAACTAAGTTAATTATAGTGACTTAAAATAATCACAATTAATGGTTATTTTTAGATCTCTTGATATCTTTACAAGATCTAAAACATCAGGAAAAAAAACAGTAACTGGAGATGAAGGGGTCAGGAATCATATCTGAAAAGGCTACAGCTAGACAGGGACATGTCTGGGGAAAAAAAACACAAAATCTTCAAATGCAACTCCATGACTCTATCAGATGTTTTCCATTTAGTTCTTCATTTATTTTCTCTCTGGGTTGCTTTTTGGGTTTATCATTCCTCTTTATAATCTTGTTCATCCATGATTGTACCTTTATCTTTTAATTTTTTCTATATGAAAATGTTTAAAAAGATGTGCAGGGATATTCCTGGACAAGAAAATCATATCTGTGAAACAATTATTACTGTCCTAATTTTCTTCTTGGCCAACACTGATCAGCTGGAAAGTAGGAAAATATTTTCCAGTAAATAACACATATTTGGACATGCTTAACTGTTTTGATGAGGGGTGAGAAAATAATAACTGTATAACTGTATTTGAAGGGAAAGTGAAAAGCCTATATTTAAAGATTTTTGTGAAAACAACTAATGCATTAAAATAGGAGAGATGTGTAATCAGAGGAAAAGATTAGAAAGAAAAAGAATACAAGATTATGCTCTGGTTTAAAGAGTTGAAAGATAAAGCTTATTGCAAAAGGTTTTTAATTTATTTTTTTAATTTGCTTGAGTATAAAGTGTCTTTTGGCTAGAGGAACAGATACCTTTATAAAATATTATTGATATAAGTTATTCAAAGATAATGGAGAGTCTACTATGATTTCAGATCAAAGCAGATCTTAAGATGGTGTGATAGTCAATCTAGTTTGTCAACTTGACCTGATCATGACACACCCCCAAGATCATGTGACTTTGGGTGTGTAACAGCAGATTCAACAGAAAGTCCTGCCCTGAATGTAGGCAGCAGGATTCTGATAGGTGCAGGACTTAGATAAAAGAGGGAGAAGCTGCGTAGAGCGCTGCGCGACTCTTTCCGAAGAAAACGCATCTGCTCTTGCCTGAGATCGTCGGCCTCCGGCTCATAGAACTGGAACTTCGTCGTTTCTCTGAAGAGCTTCTTGATCCTCTGCTCTCATCTGAGATCGTCGGCCTCCAGCCCTTCGAACTGAAACTTCACCATCGTTTCTCCGAAGAGCTTCCTGATCTTCACATCTTGGACTGGGACTGAATTAGTGGTTGCTCTGATTCTAAGACTCCAGATCTTAGACCGCTCGATCAGCTACTGGTTCCTCTGACTCTCCACGTGCAGTCAGAACTTGGGACTACATTGCTTCGAACTGTAAGCCCATCTGATAAATCCCTTTTTCAAATATACTCATTCTGTGAATTCTGTTAATCTAGTGAACCCTCTCCAATACAGATTTGTTGTGAGCGCCTTGGTCATGGTTTTCTCAAACTCTTTAGAATTTTAATCCTTTAGATCCTGAAGACCTTTTGTCTTTCTGAGGTCCCCAGTAAAATACAACCATTTCTGGATGATATGGTTGGTTCTTTATGTTTTCTGAGGGCCAGGGTGGTAGCTGAGGGTGCTCCGAGAATGGAGGCAGAGATGAAGGGGCATTATCCTTTCTAGTTCAAAGATGTAGCTGGAGCCCTGTTCCCTGGGGCTGTGTGCAGGAGGCTAAAGGCTGAGAGGCTCAACAATGAGACTCATTAATGTAAATTCTGAGGGTTATCTTGATCAGAAGAGCGCAGAACTCATTTTTGGAAAGTGAATGCATAGATTCCAGGGAGAAGAGTGATGACCCCCAAGTGCATGGAATGCTTGCCACCACCATTCATAGAGATTTCTTTTGTTCCTAACTGAATCCAGCCTACTGTCTAGAGAGTTACTGGGTGAATCTGGGGAGCTGAAGATTCAATGCACGCCTCTGCCTAGGGGTCACTGGGTATCTTTCTCCACCTAGTGGCCAGTGCCTCCGGACCACAAAGCTGAAAGACAATTGGTTATTATGGCAGGGAAACAAGTGAGGTTTCTTGTGTTGCAATGTGAGGCTATCAAATCCTAGGATGAAGAAGCTATTTAAGCACATGTTGGAAGAGCCAGTGGGCGTATTAATGATTAGGTTGGCTTACACAGCACCCATTGTTCAGATGACGTGCTTGACATTCTAGGAGAGAAAGAGTGGTTATCAACGCTCGCTGATCAAGCGCTGCACGCGGTTGGGAGAGCCTGTGGCCAGTTTCATAACATGAGATGTTCACATCATAAAGCCCATTTCTCATGAAGCAAAAGAGATGAGAAGAAAAGATTGAAAGGATCTTTATTCATTTTACATGATTTTGATAATCAGTCTTAATTATGCTCTGGGCCCTCTCTAGGTGTTCAATAAAAGTTTATTGTATTGAATTGAATTTGACAGATATTCCTATGCATCAATTTCTATGCATCCTCCTTATTGTTTCTATTGGTTCCAACTAGAGTCATGTACTTTTTTAGTAAAAGTTTTTGTTGTTTAAAACATTTTTTATTGGTGCATCGCAATTGTGAGTGCTTATGAGATTCATAGTGATACTTTCATATATGCACATAACATTATTTGCTCTGTTTCCTTCCCTGAGCCTCCTTTTCCCTCCCTTCCTCCCTCATCTAATAGCCTCTCAATATAGTATTTGTCTCTCTTCTCCTTTTTATGGGGTTTCTCTCTTTCTCTCTCTTTTTTTCATTTTTTTTTCTCTCTAACTTCCACATATGAGAGAAAACACAGGGTCCTTGATTTTCTGAGGCCAGCTTATCTCACTTAGTATGATGTTCTCCAGTTCAATCCATTTTTCTGCAAATGCCATGATTTTGTTCTTATTTATGGCTGAGTAAAACTCCATTGTGCATATATACCACATTTTCTCTATCTATTCGTCTGTTGTGGGACACCTAGGTTGGCTCCATGACTTGGCTATTGTGAATTGTGCTATTATGAACAAAGTTATGCATGTATCATGATAGTATGTGAACTTTAATTCTTTGGATAAATATTGAGGAGTGGTCTAGCTGGGTCATATGGTGGTTCCATTCCTAGTGTTTTGAGGAGCCTCCATATGTACTGATCTCCATAGTGGTTGTGCCAATTTTCAATCCCACCAACAGTGCATAAGCATTCCTTTCCCCCCACATCCTCACCAACATTTATTATAGTTTGTATTCTTGATGTAAAATCATATACTTTTTTTTAAAAAATGAATACATCTTTTAAAATATGCATGCAGGGAGCTTTTAAGTTGTTTTCACATTGTTCTCTACAGTGTACGACATTGTTGAATGCTCCCTCCTTCTAGAAGCTTCCCACTTCTTCTCTGTTCTGGTTTCCATGACTCCCACCCTCTCCTGCTTGCCTCCTACTGCCCTGGCAGGATTATTCTTTTGCATTTGTTTTCTAGGGTCACTTCCCTCACAGTCCCTTAAGTGCTACTACTGTCAGGTCCTGAGCTTGGCCCTCTTTTCTCCATTCAGTTTGTCTTCTGCCAGGATCACATGTCAGTATCTAACATTAACACAGATGTCACTGGTTCCCAAGTCTCTGTCTCTAGTTCGGGCTCATTCTCTCCTGAGTTCCGAACCAACATTCCAGTCTTCCTGTTCAATATCCCCTGATCATCATCATGATATTCTGCAGGCTCCTAGAACCTTGTGCAATATTAATCAAGTCCATTATGTTTTGTTCTTTCTGCTCCTTGTGTGTTTTGCTTGCCTGTGCCTCCTGTCTCAGTCTATGTCAATATTATTCAGCCTTTAAGACCAAAGGATGAATGGGGGTTTGCCTTTCTTGTACCACAGTGTTGATTCTCATATTACTACTATTTAGAATTTACTAAGCAGTTACCATTTTCCACCCCCTAGGCTTAGTGTGCTCTACATCGCACTGGATAATTTATGAACTGCATGCCACATTGCCTAGCTCAGCTTGATTTCAGTGCGGCTGTGGTGAGAGGCTCTGTGTTTATCGCCATCCTCCCCTCTCAAGGGCAGGCCTCAGCTTCCCGGCCTGGAGATTCCTCTAAAGCCACGTGGGCTGCTCAGTCCATGAAGAAGCTGCGGGTGTGCAGGGACCAATGGGGAGTGGAAGTTGGTGGATAAAAGTTTCAGCTCCCCATCCTTGAGAGGCACGATTTTGAGGGCCTTTCAGTAGGTTCCTCAGAAACCCCTCTTGTAAGACTGAGCATCAAAGGCCTAAGTGGTAACCAGCCCGATGATGCATCTTTAGTAGGTGAGGTAAACAAACTACCTGAACCCAAGTCCCGCCTCAGGCTCTTATTTATTTATTTATTTACTTATTTATTTATTTTTGTGGTGCTGTGGATTAACCCAGGAACATTCTACCTCTGAGCCACATCCTCAGCCCTATTTTATTTTTTATCTTGAAAGAGGGTCTTGCTAAGTTACTGTGCACAAACCTGCCATCCTCTTGTTTCAGCCTCCCAGGTACTGGGATTACAGGTGTGCGCTACCACGCCCAGCTTCATCTCAGGCATGAGAAGAAGTTCTCTTCTTTTGGGAGGACTCAAATTAAGGCACACACTGTGTAATCCTCATCACAGATCTTGTGAGATAATATTATCCTTAGCCCCATTTTATGATGAGGAAACTGAGGCACCGTGAAGGTCACTAAACTTGCCCAGGGTGATTGAGCCCACGAGTTGAGGAGCTGGGGCATGAGCGTAGGTGGTCTGACTTCAGAGGCTGCTGTCAGCCAAAACGGTGATGCGAGAGGCAAGCAAGATGCCGGCCGGGCACGTGAACTGATTGGCCATGATCTCCACATACCATCCCTTCAATGTCAGAGGATTCTTCTCAGCTTTTTTTCAGTTTGATGAGAAGTCCCAGCAAATTTTTGGTTTGATGTCCAGTAGAATGGAAAGATTTACATTTTAAAGAACTGTATGTCTAACAAAGAAGACTTATACTTTTAACGAATTCAAAGGATATTAAAGTTTCACAAGGGAAATATGCATGATTTCTGAAAGTTTTTGACACTTGTTACACTTGTTTTTTTTGTTTGTTTGGCACCAGAGATTCTCTGAGCTAGAACTACAGTCTTATTTTATTTTGAAACAGGGTCTCTTAAGTTTCTGAGGGTCTCTCTAAATTTCTGAGGCTGGCCATGAACCTGCAATTCTACTGTCTCAGCCTCCCAAGTACTGGGATTACAGGTGTGCACCACCATGCCCCGCACGCTTGTGTTTAATGCTTGGATGTTCTTATGAATCTCTGTGTTAAAAACAGATGTACCCAGAATGTTTCCATAAAAAACTACCCATCTTCATTGTTTTTTAAAAGGCGGTTTTAAAGCTGGGCGTGGTGGTGCACGCTTGTAATCCCAGTACTTTGGGAGGCTGAGACTGGAGGATCCGGGTTCACGGCCAGCCTCAGCTCTCTCTGTCTCCCTGTCTCTCTCTCTCTGTCTACCTAGTGAGGCGCTCCACAACTTCGTGAGACCCGGTTTCAAAATAAAGTACATAAAAAAAAATAGGCCGGGGGTGTAGTGCGGAGGTAGAACGCCCCTGGGTTCAATCCTTGGTACCACACACACAAAAAAAGGCAGTTTTAAAGGTAGACAAATGTGTTAATTTATGTTAAAGTGTGATAAGAAAATTTAGAAGCCTTACTGGTTCCTCATATGATCTTACTGATGCAGATAAAAGGAAGAAAACAAGATGGGATTTTTCTTTAGAGTAACAGGTAGGGTTTGAAACAGTTTTTGAAACTGGGAATAAAATGAGAAGGAACCACGTTTCTTTAGGTGGTTTGTCTATGTGACCTTTCACTTTCCAAACCAACATTCCAGTATGCAAGTATTCTTATTACTTTATAAGAGCTTGAAGGATTCAATAAGGCCAGTCTCAGGAACCTAGCGAGACCCTGTTTCAAAATAAAAAATAGAACAGGGCCGGGGGCTAGCTCAGAGGTAGAATGCCTCTGGGTTCAATCCCCAGTACACAAAAAAAAAAAAGGTTTGACAAGATCCCTTTATGTTGCACAGTTATTAAATGGGAAAGCTGGTAATTAAGCTCTGTCTTAGATTGTTCAGGCTGCAATTAATATATTATATATATATATATATTCACACATACATATATACATATCCATATATATATTCATATGGGTAGTTTTTAAACAACAGAAATTTATTTCTGTGTTCCAGATGCTGGGAAGTTCAAGATGCAGGTGCAGGTGGATTTGGTGCCCAGTGAGAATCACTTCCTGGTTTGTAGATGGCATCTTCTCTCTGTATCCTCACATGGTAGCCAGGGCCAGCTCTCCAGAGCCTCTTTTCTGAGGGCACTGATCCCTGATCCCGGTCATGAAAGTTTTGTCCTCATACCTAATTACCTCCAAATAGCTCCATCTACTAGCACCATCACATTGGTGATTATATTTTAACACATGAATTTTGGAAGAACATATTCAGAGCATAGCAGCCCTGGTTTGAGTGACTTTGTAAACCACACTCTCATTGTGTTGCCCAGGAAATAGAATGCATGTCTAGGGTACAAGGCTTTTTCAGATACAAATTCATAATAAACATTCAAAGTGAATAAGCCTTTCCAGGTTCCATGATAAGCCACCTGAAGGCAGATGATGTGGTACAGGATATGCACAAGTCCCATTTTGGTAGACCTTGAATTAATGGAGGCGGTGACCTGTTAGAATTGTACCTCCAAATTTGCTCTGGCAATGCTCCCAGGAGCAATCAAGAATTTTACTTTTAATATCACCTGAAAAGAATTCTAATTTATAGAACTACCAACCATGGCTAAATTAACACAGTGAAAGGAATGAACTTGCATTGCTCTTTTACCAGAAAACTGTCCAAATGTCCAATATTGAGTGTTATTTTTATACCAGAGTTGGCTCACAGGTAAAATATGGTCTGCTGCCTGGTTTTTAACAGCCCAAGAAATAAGGGTTTTTTACATTATTAAATAATTAAAAAAATCAAAAGAAGGATAATGTTTCAAGACATGTTGCTGTGGTCTGAATATTTGAGTCCTTCCACCCCCAATCCGTGTGTTGAAACATAATTCCTAATGTGATGGTATTAGGAGGTGTGGCCTTTGGGAAGCAGTTAAGTCTTGAGGATGAAACCCTCCTAAATGGATTAGTGCCCTTGTAAGAGAGGCCCAGTTTGTTTGCCCTTTCTGCCACGTGAGACATGTAGAAGCCACTGTCTCCGAGGAATGGGCCCCCCAGACCCTGAGTATGTCTGGCATCTTGACCTTGGACTTTCTAGCTTCCAGATCTGTGAGAATAAATTTCCTCTGTGTATACATTACCCAGTCCAAAGCATTTTGTTGTAGCAACCTGATCGGACTAGTATAAGTGTGAAAATTATATGAAATTCAAATTTGAGTGTGCATAAAGTTTTATTAAAATACAGCCATACTTATTCATTTGCATGTTGTCTGTAACTGTTTTAGCACAATGGCCAAGTTGAGTAATTGTTACAGAGAGCATATGACTCTCAAAGCCTAAAATATTTACTATCTGGTACTTTACAGAAAATCTTTGCTGACTCCTGTTTTTATACTATTTGATGGCTGAAGATGAGTCTTGGAGCACTGGTTTCCTATGGCTTTATTTTCTTAATTTTTATTTCTATTTTTTGGTACTGGAAATGGAAGCTAGGACATTCTACCTCCAAGCTACACCCCCAGCCCTTTAAAAAAAATTTAAAAATTCAAACAGAAGCTAAGTTGCTGAGGGTCTCACTGAGTTGCTGAGGCTGGCCTTGAACCTGCAATCCTCCTGTATCAGCCTCTCAAGTACTGGGATCATAGGTGAGCGCCACCACACCTGGCTTCCATGGCTTTGCTTTCTAAAAGCCATTAAATGTCTAATGCAAATACAATGTACATCTAAATATGAATGCACATATATATTTTGTTTATATATACTCTATTTTCTTCTTCACTTTTAAGACAGTGTCACTTTTATTCTCCAGGGTGAATTCTACCAATAAACAGACACAGAATTGTGAGAAGTGAATTCATTTGGGGACTGGATGATTCTCTGGGAAGTGAATCGTCTGGTGGGAATCACGTTAAAGTGATAATAATGGTCATCTAACACTTCGCAGCTTAGAAATCGTTCAAATAACCAAGTCACATTTAATCTTGATATTTAGCTTTCTGAGATCAAATTATTATCACTTTACTTATATAAAGAAACTAAAGTTTTGTAAGATTATTTGACTTATCCAAGATCCCCAAATTAGTGTCAGAATCTAGACTCTAACACAGTAGGTTTTTTCCTTCCAGCTTTGGGAGAAGAAACATTATTGTTAAAATAAACACTTATGTTTTTACATCTATAAGCAATAAGATACTTATCAGAAAACTGATAGAAATTTATTTAAAAGAATGGGTTTTATAATTTTGATTTTATCTTTGAATTGCTTTGCTATTTACAGTGTTCTTCAAGGCAACTTCCTTTTCTTGCCATAGTTGCCAATATTTGCTTCATGCCAGTTAAATGTACAGCACTGAGACAGATTTTACAATGACATATGTGAATGTGTACTAAAATTATTTCTGCTTATCTGAGAAAAGATGTTCATTTGATTATAGAAAAATTCTCACTCCAATATTTTTTTTTTCAGTACTGGGGATTGAACCCAGGGGCGTTCTACCTCTGAGCTACACCCCCAGCCCTATTTTTTATTCTTTATTTTGAAACAGGGTCTCACTAAGTTGCAGAGGGCCTAAGTAGCTGAGGCTGGCTGCGAACCCGGATCCTCAGGTCTCAGCCACCCAAGTACTGTGTGCCACCACGCCCGGCTCTCACTCCAGTATTTTCTGAATATATGTGTGTGTGTGTGTGTGTGTGTGTGTGTGTGTGTGTGTGTGTTACTGGGGATTGAGCCCAGAGGCATTCTACCTCTGAGCTATCCCCCCAGGTCTTTTTATTTTTCATTTTGAAACAGGGTCTTGCTAAGTTGCTGAGAGTCTCACTACCTTGCTGAGGATGGTCTTGAACCTGTGATCTTTCTATCCTAGCCTCCCAAATACTGAGATTACAGGTATATACTACCTACCTGGCATAAGCCAATATTCTAAATTCCATATAATTATCTTATTTTTTTGTATTTAAAGATATTAACATAATATAGCATAGTTTTTTTTTGTGGTACTGGGGATTGAACCCAGGGGTGTTCTACCTCTGCGCTACACCCCTGGCCCTATTTTTTTTACACTTTATTTTGAAACCGGGTCTCACGAAGTTGTGGAGGGCCTCACTAGGTAGAGAGTGAGAGAGAGAAAGAGAGAGAGAGAGAGGGAGAGAGAGAGGGAGAGAGAGAGAGAGATAGAGAGAGAGAGATAGAGAGACAGAGAGAGAGAGAGGAGGGAGAGAGAGCTGAGGCTGGCCGCGAACCCGGATCCTCCGGTCTCCGCCTCCCAAAGTACTGGGATTACAAGCGTGCGCCACCACGCCCAGCTAATATAGCACAGTTTTAAGCACTGTGTCAGGTGTTGGTGATTGGGAGATGATCCTATGTCTATATTAAGTTCATGGTCTACAGATAGATTAGCATGTAAACAAACCATTATGATAAGACTTAGGTGAAGTGTAATATCATGGAATGTCATAAAAAAGTGCTACAGGTACTTAGTAATTATGGTTGGAAGATGAGAAATTGTCTGAGGTTGGGTTGAAAATTGGGGCAATAGATGGTTCCGTCTATATAGAAAATAGATGGGAAATCTGGGTGATGGAGAATGAATGACTGGGCAAGTGGCTTTGGAGTGAAGAGAAGTTAGTGAGTTTGGTTTGAACATGTTGAACCTCTAACCCTCTAGTCAGTGCTAATACAAGAAAACAGATGGTTATAATATTTTGTCCAAAGGGATGTGATTAACTTCCTGGGTTGCCAAAACAGGGAAGAAGACAAGCACTAAATTTGACCAAGAGAGGAGTCTGGAAGAACTGAAGAGAGGGACCTTGGTGTGGATTGGATCTGGAATGTTCTCCAAAAGCTCATGTGTCATACAACTCAGCAGTGTTCAGAGGTGAAAGGATTGATTTATGATGGCTCTGATCTCTTCAGTGGATTAATTCATTTGATGGATTAATAATTTGAATGAATTTACTGGGAGGTGGTGAAAACAATAGGTAGGTGGGGCATGGTTGGAGGAAGTATTTCGTTGGGGGTGTACCCGTGGGGACTCTGTCTCTGGCCTTTTCTTGTCTCTCTCTCTGCTTCCCAGCTTCCATGAGCTGGGCAGCTTTCCTCTGCCATGCCCTTTTACCATGCTGTTTCTGCTTTGCAGCCAACTGACCATAGACTGAATTCTCTGAAACTATGAGCCAAAATAAATCTTTCCTCCTCTAAGTTGTTCTTTTCAGGTGTTTTGGTCACAGCAATTAAAGCTGACTAACACAGACCTTACGTAAGCAGAGACTTAAAGAAAGATCAAAAGTTACCTGGATAAGGCAGGGCAGGCCAGGGCCATCGTGTATAACTGTATAGACACTACCAAACTCCACGGAATACTAGTCATGCAGACTAAGATGTGAACGGAGTCCCCCATTCACATGCACATTCAATATACAACCTGACCAACCATGCATAGTGGTCCTTTATGGAGTGGGGATTAGATGTTTGAAGTAGAGAAGAATGAAAGAAGGAGAGGTTCCAGGCAGAATAGTCCAGAAGAGAAGATAAAGGGTCTGAGGTAAGAGCATGGCATGACTAAGGAAGCCAAAGCTGGACTTTGGTTTCTATGGTGGAGTTAAACCATAAGGCAGGAGGAATTAGTGGAGAAATGTCAGAAATAAAGCTGAAGAGATAAGTTTGACCTGGTAGTTGGAATCAGATAGAGTACTGACACTAGAGATGGAGAGAAATTATATCAAAGATGGATTTTATAATTAAGCTTGAGTTGCTTACAGGAAATTCTAGAAAATGATGCCTAATAAAAATAATAGTGAATGCATTGTGTTTATTATATTTCAGGTACTCTCTTATATATTTTATATCTACTAACTCACTCTGAACAATGATCCTATGAAGTAGGTGCTATTATTACTCTGATCCTACATTTTACAGATGAGAAACTGAGGCACAAAGCTTGGATGACTTCCCCCATGGCCACATGGCCCAGACATTCTGGCTCCAGAGTCCATGTTCCTAACCACCATGCTCCTCTGCTGTCACTAGGAAGTGAAGATGAAGGGACTGGCTATGAATCAGGCCCAAGGCGGTGTACATTTAGAAATCACCAACACGTAGAGAATTAAGGACCCCAAAAATGAGGGGTAAAAAGCAGCCAAAGATCAGATCCTGTGGATACCAGCATGTCATGGGAAAGGAGATGAAGAGGGGCCAGTCCAGAAGGCTGGAGATGTGTGTCCAAGAGGAAGAAAAGTCAGGGCAGTGTGCTCTACAAGCCTGGGGGGAGTGCACAAGCCAGGAGCAGCGGACAGTCAAGGGCAGCAGCATGCCCCGTTGAGGAAGTTGCAAGTCCCCACTGGCTTTTGTAATTAGGGGTCACAAGTCACCCTTGGTGGGAGCTATTTTAGAAGAATGATGGGGCAGATGTCAGCAAGATGGTGGAACGGGAGCTTTCTACTGTCGTCCTTCTACAAAAGCATCGATTTTGGCAGCTCCCCACAGATGGCAGTACCTTTGCGGGAGCGCAGGAGTCTAGCAGAGAAGTTCCAGCCCACTAGTGGGATCAAAAGTCCCAGAATAGACACATTAAAGAGGGTAAAACCAGTTTCAGGTTACTTGCCTCACAAGGGCACAGCTTAGTGTCCCATGTCCTCTATTTTTCCAATAGTGTGTGAGCACCTGGCTCCCCTAGACAGTGCCCAGAAGACCCACTCCTTTCTTGCCCCACCCACAGTACTGGGGTGACTGGCATGGATGAGTAGTTGGGGGAGGCGGGGAACAGGGAGGAGAGGTCACAGGCCTTGCAGACCTCTCCCTGGACTCCTTCAGGAAGTCTGCTCACGAGTCACTTGGGAGGCCTGAACTACCAACCCCTAACTAACCCATAGGTACCCAAACGCTCTGCATGCCCCATCCTCCCCACCTCCTCCAGCAGCTCCTTTGCACACCCCCAGAATAGCACGGACACGTGTCTTGTGCAGACAACTGGCTCCACTCTGCAAGTCCTAGTGGAAACACATGAGAGGCTCTCAGCACCTGTCCTGGCTTTGTTGGTTTGAGAGAAAGCATATAATCGTAAAAATTCCCTCCTGCTTCCAACTTCCCCAAGAAGAAACAAAAGGTATAGAGGGAATACATCCATGAAGAAATGACCCAAGTGTCCATTGATGGATGAATGGATAAGATGTGCCATCTAGATGACGTATAGTCATCTAGATATATAGTCATATAGTCATCTAGATAAAATGAAAAGAGATGGGAATCCTACTGTTTGTAACAACATAGATAAACCTGGAGGACATTATGCTTAGTGCAACAAGCCAGGCACAGAAAGACAATATTATATGATCTCACTAATATGTGGAATCTTAAAAAGGCCAACTCATGGAAAAAGAGAGTAGAAGGATAGTTTCCAGGGCTCAGGAAATGGGGAAAGTGGGGAGATGTTGTTCCAGAGGTACACACTTTCAGTTATGAGATGACCAAGTTCTAGAGGCCCAAGGTCCAGCATGGTAACTGTGGTTAGTAACAAGGTATTGTGTGTGCTTGAGATTTGCTAAGCAAGTAGATCTTAAGTGTTCTCATTGCACACACACACACACACACACACACACACACACACACACACACACACGTGAACTACAGGAGATGGAGGATTTGTTAGTTATCTTCATTGTGGTAAACACCACTTCACAATGGTTGTGTATCAAACCATCATGTTGTACACCTTAAATGTATACGTTTTTAAAATTTGCCAATATGCCTCAATAAATCTGGGGGAAAGAAAGAATGATGAGGGCAAAGACTGGAGTATATCAGGTTGAAAAGTGAATGGGTGCCAGAATAATAGAGTGAAGATAGATGCTGATGGAAATGGAACAGAATGCACTAACTTTAGAAAGAGCTTCACTCCAGTGAGGAAATTACCTATTTATTATCTATATATCAGTTATCTCTGGATATCAAGGCACTATGCCTCCAGAGACTGTGCCAGCAGGTGAGTTACTTTTCATATCTGCTATACTATTCTAGTTCTCCTGAACAACCAGTGTGCCTTTGTGTGTGTGTGTGTGTGTGTGTGTGTGTGTGTGTGTATGTGCTACTGGGGATTGAGCCCAAAGACATTATACCACTGAGCTAGACCACCAACCCTATTATTTTTATTTGCTTTTTATTCTGAAGCAGATCTCACTAAGTTGCTGAGGCTGGCCTTGAGTCTGCGATCCTCCTGTCTTAGCCTCCCAAGTACTGGGATGACAGGTGTGCACCACCATGCCTGGCTACTAGTGTGCCTTTTCCAGAAGCCAGGCCAGATAAGCAGACAGGAATGAGGAGTCTTTCGGCTCTACCAGCTTGCATGCCCGCCTCAAGCATGCCAACTAGAGGGGGAGGGGAGTGCCTAGGAAGCTGTGGGAAGCCCCAGGGTTTGCTCAGTGAGTTCCTCTGTCCCTTCACACCTGCAGTTCTATGTCACATCACCTCCCATCTTGGTTCTTTGTCTACCTGGCTCCCATGGTTTGTCTAGTTTGGAGCCAACTTGGATATACCAAGTGGATGTGGCCCTGGGCACTACCTGCCTTATGCATGGTCCCCCTGGGCCTGCTGGTGAGGCCCACAGCTCCCCTCACAAATAAAGTGATGAGACACTGAGCATTTCTAGGCATGTGTTTTAGTCAGCTTTTCTGTCACTGTGACCAAAATACCTCTAACTTGACAAGAACAACTTAGAGGAGGAAAGGTTTATTTGGGTCCACGGTTTTGGAGGTTCTGTCCATGGTTGGCCGGCTCCAAGGCAGAAACGATGACAAGGCATAGTGAAGGGATGCTGCTCTCACATCATAGCCCGAGGAAGCTGAGAGAGCAAGAGGGGGAGACCAGAGGCATAGGTAGCCCCAGGACCTCGCCCCCCGTGACCCTCCTCCTCCAGCCATGCCCCACCTCTGAACATTCCTGCATTGGGAACCCTGCTTTCAAAACCTGAGCTTTTGGGGGACATTCTAAATCCACACCATCGCAGCAAGCTTAGAGACTGACGGGAAAACAGTGGGAAGGAGGTGCTTTGTTTTCTTGACTACTGAGTTCATTCCCGGGCCCTTCTCAAATCCTCGTATTTTTTTTTCTCTTGTTTAAAAAGATTATATAGCTGACTCATATTCTTTCAGACCACAAAGGAAAAATAAAGCATGAGCAGTAAAGTCATGCCTTTTCTCAAATACTCTATCTCTCCTTTCTGTATCTAGCCATTTCTGTCTGTCCGTCCATTGCACAGTAAGGTATCAGAAAGCAGGAACTTTTCCCCAATGAGCAGTAGCTAGTATTGTGTTTTTAGGAAAATGATTTTTCCCCACATGTTTTAACTATTGACACTAGGGGAAAAAAGAGATTTGCATAGAACCTATAATTCTGTCTAGGAAGGTCTATGTTAAAGCTTAAAAATTATCTTAGCAGTATTATAGAGTGACAATCAAACCAAAGAGAGTCCTTTGGTGGCTATTAAAGTATTTAATTATGAAGTATCAATATTAGATATTTGTAAAACATATCTATGAAGAGGAATTTAATTTGGAAAACTTCCTAAAGTCAGGAACTATTTATCTTCTCATTCATTCATTCATTCATTCATCCATTCTGTTTTGGATTTTTGTGTTCCCAGGGCTTAGTATGATTATTATTTTTAGGTATTAGCTGTATTGATATTTTATTTCAATACATTTGTTTCTGCCTTTGCCTTTTGTTAAGTCCATACTATAGTTTTCTTTTGGCTTATTTTGTTAAACCTATAAAAAACTTTGAGTTGTAAGCTGTAATTATTTTAATATTCTTTTTTTTTTGCGGTACCAGGGATTGAACGCAGGGGCGTTCTACCTCCGCGCTACGCCCCCGGCCCTATTTTGTATACTTTATTTTGAAACCAGGTCTCACGAAGTTGCAGAGGGCCTCACTAAGGAGAGAGAGAGAGAGAGAGAGAGAGAGAGAGAGAGAGAGAGATCTGAGGTTGGCTGCGAACCCGGATCCTCCGGTCTCCGCCTCCCAGAGTACTGGGATTACAAGCGTGCACCACCACGCCTGGCCCACATAGTTTTTATATTTAAATTTGTAATTAGCTTCTAGTTTTGTAAATTACTATCAGAATATATTTTCTGTATTTTTTTCTCTTTGGGAATTTATTAAGGGTTTCTTTGTAAAATATTTGTAAAACATATTTGTAAAATAATTTGTAAAAAATTTTCACAAATGCTCCATGGACATTTGAAGATAAGGTATACTTTCTATTTTTAGATACAAATTGGTATATATCAATTAGTTCTACACAATAGGTTACGTTGTTAATGTTTTTCTTTCTATCTCCTGATTTTTTGTTCACATTAACTATCTTAGACTAAGCAAGGTAAATTTGTTTCCTATTATTAGTATCTTATATAATTTCTCTTTCATGAAAGTTGCTAATCTGTTTTTTTTTAGCATAGAAATATCAAGGAAAAAATAGCAGTCCCTATTAGATGTCAGTTGCTATCTGTCCTTACCAGTCCTGCTTTGAACTTATGTAATTTCACAGAATATCTACATCAGACATGGTTACCCTGTGACAGTGACAGAGTGACACAGAACAAAACCATTCTGTTATCATGTGTGAGCAAATGTGAAAATATAAACATATGCCAAGCAGAAAAATGACCACACATCACCTCTCCCTTCTAACACGAGGGACTGCTGCTTCATTACCAGCTATGGCTGTAGCTCTTCTTGGTTCTCTAGCCTCCCAGGAAACATCATCAAGATATCTAGCTACAGAATTGTTCCCACTTTCTGACATTATCTGGTTCAGATCAAAACCACACTTTCTTGAACCCTCCTAATTATCCTAACAGACCCCAGTCCTATAACAAGTCCCATCTAACCTGTGTGGTACCCTCTGGGGCATGGTCTCCCTTGTTAACAATAGTATCAATAAATTCACTCTGGTTGGTGGGCAACAAACACTTGTGACTGTTGTCTTCATTGTAAATTGTACCCTTAGCAACATGGTGCCACATTCTTTTGTCTCTTTTGATGCTTGACCTGAATTCTACCTCATTGAATACAGCAATCTCAACCTCATTTTTTATGTGTGTTTTTTTGTTCTTTTACTTTAAGCTGTTAAAAGTGCTTAGTTTTAGGCATGTCTTTTGTTTACAGTACAGAATTGGATTCTTTTTTTCTATCTAAGATCTCTTCCTTTTAAAAAACTACTTAAAATTTGTGAACATGTGTTGATAGGAAATGTATGTTTGATTATAATTCTATCATTTTATGTTATGTTTTCTGTGTCATATGTAGTAAAAGTTTAAAAGACTTTTACTATATGACTTTTTTTGGTTTGTTTTTTCAATTGTAGCTCTTTCCCCTTGATATATAGGAAGTTCTAATTTCTAATTCAGGTATTACCTTTACCTAACATTCTCATTCCCCTGTTACTAAAAATAGGAACTGTTCCCACACAAGCAATAAAATTAATTTCTGTTCTCTTCCCCTGTCCCTCCATTCACCATCAAATTTTAATTAATCCAGTTTATATTCTTGTTTGCTAGAGTTTGTCTTCTACTGGTTTCCTAGAGAAACTTTCATGTCAACAGTATTTTCCAAAGTTTTGAATCTTCATAACAACAGTCAATCCCTGTTACTTGGGATTCTGTATTTGAGAATGTGCCTACTTGCCAAGGTTTATTTTGTAATCCCCAAATCCATACTTATGGGGTCATTCACAGACGTACACAGAGAGGAGAAAATTCTGGGTGGCCCAATGTGTCTGATGTACATGTTCTCAACTGAGCTCCGCATTCTTTTTTCTTGATTCTCATACTGCAGCTAGTGTCCTTTGCCTAGTCAATTTAGTTTCGAGGTTTTTTTTTTTTTTGCATTTTCGTGCTGTTTTTGGTGATTTCCTGTTTAAGATAGAGCTTGAGCATAGTGCTGAAGTGCTTGCTAGTGTTCCTGAGTGCCCCACAGATACATGTATATCCTTCATTAAGCTTCATTCAGGCTTTAAAGTTAGATGCTGTTGTCCAGGAGTTAACTGTTAATGATCAACAGTACATATTAAATAAGGTGTCTTTAAGCAGAAGCACACAGCAAACAGGCTTTGTATTGATCAGTTGACAAAAATGTGACTGGAACCTGACCTTGTATTTCTTCTCGGAATAATGTTTTATTATTTGCTAGTTCAGTGTTTTCAGCAACTTTACTAAACATAGCTACTGCAAGAATTGACTATTGCTATGGTTTGAATGTGATTTATTGTTCAAAGGTCCTGAGGTTTATATTGGAAGGTGGTCCCAGAGTTATGCTGCTTTCTTTCCAATTTGGATGACTTTAATTTTTTTTTTGCCTATTACCTTTGCTAGAACCTTGAGGACAATGTTGAATAGAATTGGTTAGAGGGGATGTCCTTTTTCTCTTCATAATTGTGAGAAAGCTTAACCAAGATGTACTATATCAGGTTAAGGATAGGATTGATTTTTAATAAAGAGAAGTTGTGATATATGGGCTTCAAAGTTCTCAGTTTATTTTCATTTAAAAAGTCCCCCCCAAATCTGGTCCTTTAAGTGTTTCAATATCAGTTGTTAAAATTTAACCATTGATGTTCTACTCCGAGAATTGGTAGTTCCTTCCCCCTTTTTCTTCCCTCCTTCCTTCCCTTTCTCTTCCTCTGCCTTCTTCCCTCCCCCTCCCTTTCTTCCTTTTTCCCTTCCTCCTTTATTTTCTTCCTAATGTAAGATTCATTTCAACATTTGTTTTGCTTTCTGGGAGAGAAAAGAATTGCAAAGTCTATGAGCTTTCTAATATATTTCTATTTTAACAACTGACTTAGAGTCTTAGATTAATAATTTAATTATTGACATTTTGTGATTAGGAAAGTGGTAACATTTAAGTAGTTTAATACAATGTTATAAAATAATAAATGCTGTCACTTTTAAAGGGAATTCAATATGAATAATGGCAACATTAAAATGTGATAATCTGGAACTAAACTAAAATTTATTGTCTATCATTTTATATTTTAAAACACTTTTAATTTGTATTGTAAACACCTAATATGAACATTCTAAGCACACAAAGGTAGAGAGTATAGAATAATAAAATTTCAAGTACTCATCTCTCAGTTTGACAATTATTTTCCAAAGTGTGTTTCATTTATCTTACCATTTTATTAAATATTTTAATACTAATCCCAAACATATTATTTAACTTAAAATTTAGTCTTTTAATACACCTGAATTTCAATGTGTGTATCTTTAATAGATAAAGATTAAAAAATAAACCCAACCACATTTCTGAAATGTGTATTTTTCACCCTCCACTGTGTTCTTCCCACGCCTCTGTTATACTCAGTTTGGCCACCAGGGGTGCTCATTGCTACTTGGTTGTCATTTCTAGACCTGTACTGGCCACTAAGGGCCAATATAATACCCTCTACCCACATGTGGTTGTTGATCATTTGAAATGTGTCTAATCTAAATTGAAATGTCTTATAAGCTTAAAAATACATACTGAGTTTCAAAAACTTGGTATAAAAAAGGGATGTAAAATCGCATTAAAATTTTTATATTGATTATATGTTGGAATGAGAAGGTTTTGGAGATATCAGGTTAAATAAAATATAGTATTAAATGGATTTCATCTGTTATTTTACTACTAGAAAATTTTCTTATATTTTTATTGGGTGTTGGTGTCCTAGATACTTTTAGTGACTGGAGCTAGGTAGTATCTTGTCATGTCTGCAGCCCAGTTGTGCCAGGGCAGTGGGGTAGGTTGGGGAAAGGCCAAAGAAAGGGACCAGAGATGGCATGGAAGACAAATGACTTTCTCGGGAAGGGCTACAAGAGATCAATGCCTGCTCCAAGAAGGGTTTCGTGGTAGCAGGTTGACAGGTGGCACCTCTGTCCCTCATAGGACCTTGTCAAGTAGCGCTTCATCTCCCTCAAGGTGTTTTGTCCAGTAGCAGCCTGGGCAAGTGACACATGTCTTTCCTATGGTGCCTTCAGTTCTGCACCCATCTCCACCCAGAGAGCGGTTTTATATGTTAAACTGCAGAAGCGGTAGCATCAGCAGCATTAGCTTGCTTAGTTTGCACGCGTAACCAGCACCTGAAGGAGCAGCTGCCCTATACATATAAGAAAGTAGCTCTCTATGGATAACAGCTTGCCCTAGTTCAGTGTGCATAAGAGAAAGCCAGTGTCCTTCAAGATAATATATATCTGTACTTTCCAGACCAGGCTTGCTCTCACTGTTCCCTTAATTTGGCTAGGTTTTTGGGAACAGGAGAGGGGCATTTGGGGACATGGGGTTTTATTATCCCTCTTTTCTTTAGGGATGATACATACCTATAGTTTAGAAAGAACAAGATAAAAGATGATTTCATGCTAATAGACCTCATTCACACTAAAGATACCATGGTTTAAATATTTCAAAGGCAACTAATTTTGATTTTATATTTGTATTTTTTTCTTTGTGCTGAAAATGTTATCCTAGTGACATTTAAAAGTAACAGTAGCAATATTTTTCAAATAGTGTTTCAAAGTAACAGTAGCAATATTTTAAAAAATATTATAATTGGGCAGTACTTAGGAGGCTGAGATAGGAGGATTGCAGGTTCGAGGACAGCCTCAGCAATGTAATGAGACTCTCAGCAACCTAGTAAGATCCTGTTTCCAAATGAAAAATAAAAAGGCCTGGGGGATGTAGCTCAGAGGTAGAATGCCCCTGGGTTCAATCTCCAGTGCCACAAAAAAGTATTATAACTGAATATAGTCTATGATTTTTTTCCTTATTGAGGTATAATTCACACAGAAAATTGTGTGTTTTTATAGTGTACAATATGGTGTTTTATGTATGTATACATTGTGAAATGATTACACGGTCAAGCTCATTAACATACCTGTCAACTCACATGGTTATCTTTCATGCTTATGTCGACAACATTTAAGATCTACTCTGTCAGCAATTTTCAAGTACACAATACATTTTTATTAATTATAATCACCATGCTATACAATAGATACCTGGAATTTATTCATTCTGTTTAACTGAAACTTTGTACCCTTTGACCAATATCTCCCCATCTTCCCACATCTCTCCAGCTCCTGCAAACCACCATTGATTCTACTTTCTGCTTCTATGGGTTCAACTTTTCTAGACTCCACATACAAGTGAGATCATGTACTATTTGTCTTTCCTGCACATGGCTCATTTCACTTAGCGTAATGTCCTTCAGGTTCCTCCATGTTGTAAAAATGATGAGATTTCATTTTGTAAAAGTTGCATAATATTCCACTGTGTGTGTGAACTTTTCTTCACTCGTCTGTTGATGGACACAGGTTAATTCCATATCTTGGCTATGATGAATAATGCTGCAATGAATATGAGAGTACAGATACCTCCTCAACATAACTGATTTTATTTCCTTTGGATATGTATCGAAAAGTGGGTTTGCATGATCAAATAGTTGTTCTATTTTTACTTTTTTTTGCAAAGCTTCCATATCATAATGGCCATACTAATTTTTATTCCCATCAACAGTGTAAAAAGGTTTCCTTCTCTTTACATCCCTGACAACATTTCTTATCTTTTGTGTTTTTGAAATAGTCATTTTAACAGGGGAAAATTATTATGGTATTGTGGTTTTAATTTGCATTTCCCTGATGATTTATGATGCTGAGCATTTTTAAAAATGTATGCGTTGGCCATTTTTGTCTTCTTTTGAGAAATGTCAATGTCAAGTTTTTTGTGCATTTTAAAATAGGGTTATTTTTGGCTGTTGAGTTTTTTTAATACCTTATATATTTTGGATATTAACTGCTTATCAGATGGTGGCTTGCAAATATTTTCTTCTATCTTATTGGGAGAAAATATTGTTGCTTCACTCTGATGATTGTTTTCTTTGCTGTGCATAATAAGATTTTTAGTTTGATAGAATCCCATTGTCTATTTTTGTTGTCCATACTTTTGGGATTATATAAGAAAAATTGCCAGACCAATGACAGGAAACCTATTCCCTGTGTTTTGTTCTGGTTATCAACTTTCAGAACTTACATATAAGTCTTTAATATATTTTGAGTTGATTTTTGTATACAAAGTGAGTTAAGGGTCCAATTTTATTTTTATGTGACTATATATTTATCTCAACACCATTTATTGAAGAGACTATCCTTTCTCTATTATGTATTCTTGGTACTTTATCAAAAATTAATTAACTGTAAATATCTGGATTTATTTCTAATCTCTTTATTCTGTCCTGTTGGTCCAAGTGTTTATTTTGATTACTAAAGCTTCATGGTATATTTTGAAACTATGATACCTCCAGGTTTGTTGATAATTTGGGGGACTTTTGTGATTCCATACAAATTTTAAAGTTTTTTTCTATCTGGAAAAATTCAAAATTGAATTTTGAAAGGGATTGCATTAAATCCGTAGATTGCTTTTGCATAGCATGGGCATTTTACTAATATTAATTATTACAATTCATGAACATAGGCTATCTTTCCATTTATTTGAATCTACATCAATTTCTTGCTTCAGGGTTTTATTATTTTCATTGCTTAGATTTTTAACTTCCTTGGTAAAATTTATTCCTAATTATTGCATTCTTTTTGATGATACTATAAATTTCATTGTTTCCTCTGTGTGTGTGTGTGTGTGTGTGTGTGTGTGTGTGTGTGTATGTGTAGTTCATTGTTAGTGTTCAGAGATACTACAGAGTTTTTGGTATATTAATTTTGTATATTCCTGCTTTACTGAATTCATTTATTCTACAGTTTTTGATGGAGTCTTTAAAATTTCTCTTTATAAGATCATGATATTTGCAAACAAAGACAATTTTACTTTTTCCTTTCCAATTTGGATGCCCTTTACTCTTTCTCTTGTCCAATTGCTTTGCCTAGGACTTCTAGTACTATGCTAAATAGAAGTGATAAGAGTGGACATCCTTGTCTTGCTTCTGATCGTACAGGAAAAGCTTTTTTTTTCCCTTTTTTTGTTACAATTGAGTATGATGCTGGTTGTGGACCTGCCATTTATGGCCTTTATTGTGTTGAGGTATATTTCATCTGTACCTAATTTGTTGAGAGATACTTTTTATCATGAAGGATGTTGAATTTTGTCAAATGCCTTTTCTGTATCTATTGAGATAATCATATAGTTTTTGTCCTTCATTATGTTACTGTGGTATATCACATTTTTTATTTGTGTACATCGAACCATTGCTGCATCCCAGCAATAAGTTAGAGCTGATCACAGTGCATCTGGTTTGTAGGTATTTTGTTGAGAATTTTTGCATCTATATTTATCAGGGATATTGACCTGTAATTTTCCTTTCTTAAAATATCCTGGCTTAATTTTGTTCTCAGGGTAATGCTGGTCTCACAGAATGAGAGTTTGGGAGTGCTGTCTCCTCTTCAGTATGGGGGAGTTTGAGAAGGGTTGGCATTAATTCCTCAAATGCTTGGTAGAAATTACCCTTAGAATTACTGATTCAATCTCCTTATTTGTTTTTAGTCTGTTCATATTTTTTGTGTCTTAATGATTCACTTTTGGTGGGTTGTGTGTTTCTGGAAATTCACCAGTTCTACTTCCCTTCCTTTATACATGTAAGCTCCTGAAATTCTGCCTTCACTAATTCCCCTCCAGTGATTAAAAATCATTGTTTTAAAATATTGTGTCCAGGTTTTATAATTTGATACCAGCTAGTAGAGGCCTTTAAATGCATTTAAGTGAAAGAAACAGGAAAATAAAGGAAACTCAAGGAATTATTTATACAAGTAATTTTCACCATTTTCCTTTCCTATATGATTAAGGTTCGGGTATAACTATTCCAAGTGTCTGGTCATACCAACCAGTTTATGAAGTGGCTGCTGTGGGATTAATCACAGAAGATATGCAGGATAAATACTATTTCTTTTCGAAATATACTTTTATTGGTGCATCATAACCTACATCATGTGATAGAAACATACGTGCACACCACACCCAGTGCGTTTCCCTCCAGACCCCTCCTGTTCGCTCCTCCTCCCCACTTATAATATTGAAATTGGTATTGATAGCTTCATAAATGTATATAGAATTGTTTGAACTATTTCCTTCATGAAATATCCCTTGTCCCCTCCCTCCCTACCTCCCCAAATCCCCTTCCACTATCGATACTAGTACCTCTCATTTATCTGAAGTCTATTTTGTTTCCTAGTTTTTCCCTAGCTTCCACATATGAGAGAAAATATATGACCCTTCACTTTCTGAGATTGGCTAATCTCACTTAGCATAATATTCTCTGGTTCCACTGTTTTCCTGCAAATGACATAATTTTGTTCTTCTTTATGGCTGAGTAAAATTCCATTGTGTGCAACCCATTCATCTGTTGATGGACATCTAGGCTTGTTCCATAGTTTGGCTGTTGTGAATTGTGCTTCTGTACTATTTATTTTAACAATTTTATAATGGTTACCATTTTCAAAGTGGAACCCAACGTGTGAATACGCATACAAGATATACCAAACACTCTAGGTTTTATAAACTCTCCTGATAACATGAATGCTTAACATCCGCTCCCTTATTTTTGCTCTAAGTGTCTGGCCCAGGTTCTTTGAGTATCATTGACAATGTCTTTTTTATCATTGCGCCATGCAATAATTAAAGAATAACTACTCAGAAAGATTCTACCCCAAAGTTAGTTATTCCTATTTCTATCTGACATTCCTGTTGTCATTTGAAATTTTGATCTCTAGCCTTGAGATCCTTGCTATTTCTCCTGTGTCATAAAACATTTCTATCAGTCTCATCTCCCACCCAACCCAGCTACTCTGAATATGTCACCATGCATGCTTAGTGCTTTCTGGGTTGATTCACACATTCCTTTGATGGACTCAGCATTTACATTCTCAATTTGATTTCAGAGTAGTTTATACCTTTCCTTACTAAAGTAGTGTACCTCCCATGCTCTGTGCCCCTTATAAATGGTACATATCTTCAAGAAAAGGACTTAGTCCTCTTGTGCCTACCTCAGATATTAAGAGTCTGTTGGTTCACAGCTGTTCCATAAATGTGCTCGCCAGTTAAATTTCAGCTTTAAATAACAGCACCTTAACAGTTGCTGTGTGCATAGTTTTTCAAGGTTATTTCCCCAAACGTTATTGGTGTTTAACTTAAAATTAATTCCTTCAATAAACAATTTGAAGAATGAAAGCTTCAAGGACACCATAGATACTGTTGATACGATTATCAGTTGCCTGTGTAGTGCTATAGAACAGATTTTGCCAACATTTCCCCATGACCTTACCATCAGGGAGTTATAACTGCAAAAGTGAAATAGATTCACTAAATTTCAAGATGCAAGAACTCATAATAGCAAGCTTCTCTGAAAACAGTTAGTGGTACAGGATGGGTGTTGCTATTTTCTGTAGAGTTGGTTCCTTGGGTCGTGTTTTGTCATGTCTGGGGTGCCAGGGCTGGTCATTCTGCCCATGCAGAGCAACCCTCATTTATGAGTCATTATTTCTTTTGCCTTTGGCCTTCTTGTGAGCAGATTAATTGTAGTAGAAAAATATGGACATTTTGTAATGAGACTCAATTTATTCTGGAAATTGAAGACTATAAATGAATATTTTTCTTCTCATATTTCCTGACAAGATTTCAAATTGAGAGACAAAAATAAATGTTAGGGATATCTAGAAGTTGGTCCTAGAAATTAAAAATGATCACCAGCTCTTTGAATTACGTTTCTGTTAACATTGAGATCTAGTCCTTAGTCTCTCCACACTGAGGATTTCTTTTTTGTCAGAGATTAATGCTCCCTCCCTTTCTTGTACAAAAGATTAAAGAGGACATATAAATATGAAACATTTGCTTTTCATTAATCAAAGTTTAATTCATTCTCTTGATAGACATCAGAAGACAAATTGCTGTCAGATTTAGTTACATAATGCAACTAAAAAGAAGTGGATGGCTTTATTTTAAATATGTAAAAGTGCTTACCATATATATACTTTTTTGGGGGGGTTACTGGGCATTGAATCCAGAGATGTTCTTCCCCTAAGCTACACCCCAGCCCTTTTTATTTTTTCTTTAGAAACAGGGTCTCTACTAGGTTGCTGAGATTCTCATTATGTTGCTGAGTCTCTTCTCGAGCCTGTGATCCTCCTGTCTCACCATATTTCTTTATTTTCATGCTACATGTGGAGTGCTGTGATGGGTTATGAACCTTGGCCAACAGGACTGTTTCCTTATATCAGCCTGCTCTTTCCTTCTCTTGGTGGGAATGACAAGGGTATTTGGTTGGAAGTTGTAGCTATTGAGAGGGGAAGAAGGAGTCTAGGTAAAGGACAATGGAGCTAACTTACTGTGCTAATACATTAACATTGTAGTGCTAGAGAAGACATTAGGGATGATCTAGTCATGATCCTTTTGTTATAGGTGAGGAAAACAGATATGGAGTGGTAGTGGACTTGCACAAGGTCATACCACCAGGTTCCTGAGCAGAGATGTAATCAGGAAAGGTGCTCTGTATCATCCCAGGATGCTCACGGCGCACACTTGGTACTCAGGCTGCTCTTCCATTGAGGTGACACTCACAGCCCTGCAGGGTGTAGAGAAAGCATTTGTGGGAAGAATTTTTATTTGGGGTGTTCCATGACCAAGGGAAAGAAGGACATCTCTACTTATTTTTTGAAGATCTTTGTGACAAGTTACTGTCAGGTCAAATGAGCACCTTCTAAGGGGCCTCATTCTCATGCAGGATGTCTGCCAGCTCCCCTCCAGCTACCTGTCCTCACACCTGGAGAGCCGGATCCCATCTGCTAAACCAGGAGCACAGCTCAGGTGGGATGTCCCCGGAGGGAGAGGGAGAGCTAAATGTAACACTAAAGCCAACATCGCCGACTTTTGCTGACTAGTGCCAGGTGGTTTGGGCATTGTACATAAAGGCAAAGAAATATAAAGTTGGAATTTTTAGTATTTTTAAATTTGTGAAAAAATTTAAAAATGACATCTGTTGGTTGAAAAATATTTTAATGTCACTGAAGAAACCTCCTTTTATTTCATCCTTTCTTCCTTGTTTCATGGTATCCAGTGGCATCATATTGGTAAGATTCCAGGCTACTTATTTGTTTGCATACAAACAAAAACATTAGAATTTTTATTTTGTTTTTACAAGTGAGCTGTGCTCTGCATGCATTCTTCTTCTATTTATTTATTTATTTTTGTGGTACTGGGGATGGAACCCAGGGGCATTCTACCTCTGAGCTACACCTTCAGCCCTATTTTATTCTTTTACTTTGAAACGGGGTCTCACTAATTTGCAGATGGCTTCACTAAGTTGCTGAGGCTGACCGTGAACCCAGATCCTCCTGTCTCAGCCTCCCAAGTACTGGGATTACAAGTGTGCACCACCACACCCGGATATGCATACTTTCTTTTTATCTCCAACAATCTTTTTTGTATTGCACTCTGTTTTTGATTGCACAGTGTTTCACAGTAAGGATATTCTACTATGTATTATAAATTTCCTGTGTTGAAGGACATATAAATTCACTCTTTTATTTTTGCAATTGCAAGTAATACTGGAATGAGTTTCCTTCTTACATATTCATGTGAACATTTCTTTTTGCCAAATCTTTCCAGTCTGAGGTCTTCGATTGATATATTTAGGTGTTTAAAATTTGTTTAGATAAGTCAGTGTTTTTGAGGATTTGATGTAAAAGTGAAATCCAAGGAAGTGGGCTAGATTAGTCTAAAAGATCTGTGTATTCTGAGTACCCCAAATCCATAGATATAAAGAAACTAAAATGATTGGTTGCTCTGACTCATTTTGATTTTTCACTCAAAGTGGATCTGAGCCCGACGTCCCCAAACCACACTCAGACTGACAATTTGCTAGAAGAACTTATAAGACTCAGAGATGCTGCTATTTATTACAGTGAAATGATAACAGTGAAAATCAGCAAAGGTAAAAAGCAAATGGGCCAAGTCCACGAGAAACCAGGTACGTTTCTAGTTGGTCTCTTCCAGTGGAGTCACATGGATGCTCTTAATTCTCCCAGTCATGATGTGTGACAACACACGGGACACAGGCCAGCCAGGAAACCTCACCCAAGCCTTGGTGCCTGGGGTGTTTAGCTTTGTAATGTTTCAGGTCTGTCTCACAAGTATGTGGTACCTATGTGACCCACCTTAGATTCTAGCCCCCCAGAAATCCTATTGAACTGGTGTAGTCTGAGACCTCAGGCATATAAAAAGAGGCATTCTCCATAGTCACATAGTTAGCATAAGCCATCTGGTCAAATTGATGCAGCCTGGCCCAAGGCCTCAGGAATGGAAAACACCTTATCAGTTAGGAGATTCCAGTTTTGTCTCCTAGGAGATGAACATAGACCTGAGGACAGGCCTTTCTTTGAAATGTGTGGGGCTCAAGCCGCCAGTGTGAGTTCCTCTAATGAACATACTCACTGTACTTCACTGTGATTGTGAGTTTCAATCCACTTGAAGAGAAGGACGATGTCAGGTTGTGTGTGGACGTATGATCATTTCTTTGCTTTAGGACTGAGCACTTTCTCTTGCTTCATCAAAAGGGAACCATAATGACCACGATGGGTCTGGTGTCTGCCCACGGCTCAGATGACCTGACATGAATCCTAGTCTGCACGAGTTCTGAATTCAAGTCTGGAGAGATTTTCGAATCTAAGAAGAGACAGAGATTTGTACATGGGAGCAGAATAAGACTTTCCAGGGATGGATGGGCAATGATGTGAGTCTGAAGAAAGGTGTGCATTGACTACTGGTCTATTGTCTGATGGGGAAGAAGTGATGTTAACACATATTCAAGATCCAGCAGAAACTAATATCAATTCAAATAAGAACAACATTTTTTGGGGTATATCTTCTACATGCAGATGCTGTCCCCAAGTTGGGACAGGACTAATGATTGGTGGATTTCCAAGGGGACAGTCATTTAATAGTATAAAGCTTTGGCAACTACATTAATGATCCAGTTCTAAGGAGAAGGAAGTTCAGAGGCAAGAATATAATTTCTCGTTTAGACTGAGATAGCAGGCAAAGAATTCAGAAGTTGTAAATCTGACTATTAAAGGAAAAAGACAAGAATCTATCCCTGAGGTTCTAGACCACAAGTTCAGGATTGAGTTAAAGAATAATAAAGATACAGCATAGGGATGCAGTCACAGGCACCATTTGTCTCAGGGTAGGACATCAATTACTGACAAACTAAAGTCTTCCATGAGTGGCACCAGATGTAAAGCTTGAGGCTAGACTCTTATATTCCCTGTATGGGACCAAGATTGGTCTCAGAGTCTGGGAGGGACTTTGTGGCTCCATTTGTAAAGGTTGGAGGTATTCCAGGGTTGGATGTTCTTTGTACCACTTTTAGGCACATGGGTGATGCTTTTGGTATTGTTTTTTTTAACGTGCTTTTATTGGTGCATTGGAGTCTTACATTGCGATGAATATCTATTTGATGTTAACATATATGCACACAGCTCTTAGTGCCCCCCCGCCTCCTCCCACCCGTATGAAGTACCAAGAATGATGTTGGTATATTTTCACATGTACATATTGTTTATGATAGTAATTCCATTAATTCCCTTCTTTCTTGCCCTCCCCCTTCCCTTGTACCACTTCCCTTGTTCCGCTGAGGGTTCTCCATTATCAACCAGAGTCCCTTGTCAATCACAAAAACAGAAGGGACATATGTTTTCATTAATATGTGCAACCTAAGGAGTAGTAGGGTCACACAAGGGACTCTGGTTGATAATTGGTATTGTTTTGTTAAGAAGAAGTGAATATTTTGCTGTATGAAAAAATCCAATCAGAAAATAGGAAACTAGAGATGTAGTTGAATTCTGGGAGAGGAGAGATGGGTGATGTGAACTGAGGGATGAAATATAAAAAACATGGAGGAGTTGCCTAAGCCCTGGTGATTATAAGTGGCTTATTAACAAAGTACCACACACCAGTGGTTTAAATGAAAAAAAAATATTGCCCCATGGTTCTGGAAGCCAGAAGTTTCGAAATCATGGGGTTGGAAGTGAACAGCAGATAGCACCAATTCTATTTTTGTCCATTCTCAGAAAGAAGCATACCTTCTTGTTATATGTTGGATTGTGTCCTCTTGCCATCTCTCCCCATCCAACAATAAAAAAAGAAAGAAAAGCAAAAAAAAAAAATAAAAGAAAGGAAGAAAGAAAAAAAAAAGAAATATGCCGGTGGCCTAGCCTCAGATCCTGCAACAGAACCTGACTTTATTTAGAGATAAGGTCCTTACAGATGTAGTTAAGTTAAAATGAGGTCATTAGGGTGGATATTCATCCAGTGACTGGTGTCTCTATAAAAAGAGGACACTTGGACACACAGAGACAAACACACAGAAAGAAGATGCGAAGACACAGGGAAGAGACAGCTAGTGACGAGCCAAGGAGAGAAGCTTGGAATAGATCCTTCCCTCCCATCCCTCAGAAAGAACCAACCTGACAACACCGTGATTTTGGACCTCTGGCATTCAGAACTGGGGGTGGGGGGATACATTATTGTTGGTTAAGCCACCAGCTTGTCGTAATTTGTTAAAGCAATGCTAGCAAACAAGTACACCTCCCTAGCCTTCCCGCTTTGCTTTTCTCCTCTCTGCCCTTAACTCCAAGGGCATGGGCCTTTCTATCTTTTACCTTTGTCTGGTATTTTCTTGACCATCAGTTCTCCTTTAAAATAAATGTCTTAGAGTCAGTAAGATAGCATAGTAAGTAAATAATTGTATAGGTGTCAAATAGAATGTAGCCTATGGGTCAATAAAAAAAAAAGAATACAGTAGGACAAGACTTGGTTGTGATAATAAAAAGAGGGAGAGAGAACTGATTTTTATAATCTGTCCTGGGGAAGTTAAAAAACATGTTCTTCATGGAATAAATGACTAAAATTATTGTCTGTTACCTTAACACTTCATTACTAATACGTTTTGATATGTAGTGACTTTATTTTTGTTATTGTCAATCTGAAATAATCATGTGCATCAATTTTCCTTCTCATTCATAATAGACTTTCCCTTACACAGCTGGATTATAAAAGTTTACGGTGGTTTGGTCCATTTGTCAGCATAAATTCCTCTCTCTGTGCTAGTTAAGTCTTTGTCTGCAATTGGTATGTGGCCCTGACTTACTTTTTGTTTCTGTTTACCTGGTAAATATGTCACCATCATCTTGTTTTTGTTAGGAAATGCTCCCGACTTGATTCTAGGGTCCGGTAGGCATTCCTGTGGGGTGGCACTGCCTGGCAGAGGGGGACCTCATTGTATTTCTACTGCCTCTGGCTCTGAATCATTGTGGTACATGAAGAATTATAATCTCAAGCATCGACTTCATCCTTCTTTCTCTATTTCACTTCAAAATTTTGCCTCTCAGGATGAAATACTACCTTGTGCTCCTTCCCCCCCATTTCCTATCTGTTTTCTTGCAGTTGTAGCCTCCTGATACTCACAGAAAGAGATGTAGTACTGGTGGAGCAATCTGGGGAGTGGCGTCTCAGTATGAAAGACCGCCATGAGAGAGGGACTTGCTCAGTTTCCCCCTAGTGCAGACTCTGAATTTCTGGCCTGAGGGCAGACAACAGGAAAGGAACACAAGGCCTACGAAAACATACATGTATAATCAACATTAATTTTGCCATGCCATATGTTATTTTCTCAGTTTTTTGGATATTAGATTCTTTTATTATTATTTTTTTATGGTACTGGGGATTGGACCCAGGGACATTCTACCTCCAAGCTACACCCCCAACCTTATTTTATCTTATTTTTGTTTGGAAACAGGATCTCACTAGGTTGCTGAGGGTTTTGCTAAATTGCTGAGGTTGGTCTCGAACCTGTGATTCTCTTGTCCCAATCTCCCAAGTACTGGGATTACAAGCGTGTGCCACCACACCTGGCTCATTTTTTTTTTATTTTAGAGAATGATTCCTTCTCTGTTTTTCAGGGCTGATATGAAGTGGGAACAGGAAAGCAACTGTTTCATCAGAGCTTATTTTCCAAAGTGATGCTTACTTAGAAAATTAGGTCCATCAAGTCAGGCATGGTGGTGCCTGTACTTGGGAGGTAGAGACAGAAGGATCCCAGATTGGTGGCCAGTCTCAGCAATTTAATGAGACCCTTTTTCAAAATTAAAAAAGAAAGGGCTGAAGGTATAAGTTGGAAGTAAAATGCCATTGAGTTCAAACCCCAGCACACACCACATACACACACACACACACACATCCATCGAGAGCTTTGTGCATCCTTACTGTCCTTGCTGGTGGACCCTGGCAATGAGTGCTGCTGTTCCACTCAGTCCTGGGCTTTGAAAGGGCTTTTCCCTTGGCTCCAGAGAGAAGGCAGGTGGCTCGGCATGGCCAAAGCATTGAGGTGATTCATTCAAAGATGGGATATGAGCCGGGCATGGTGGCACACGCTTGTAATCCCAGTACTTGGTAGGCTGAGGCTGGAGGATCCGGGTTTGCGGCCAGCCTCAGCTACTTAGTGAGGGAGGCCCTCTGCAACTTAGTGAGACCCTGTTTCAAAATAAAGAATAAAAAATAGGGCTGGGGGTGTAGCCCGGAGGTAGAGTGCCCCTGGGTTCAATCCCTGATACTGCAAAAAAAAAAAAAAAAAAAGGGGGATGTGACCAAAAGGACCTCAGGGGCCACCACATGGAGCCTGAGATCCATTCAGTTCAGCTAACGTAAGAAAAGTCAGAGCCAAAAGAGGAAATGAGTCTTAACAGTATTGTTCAAGCCCTTGGTTTAAGCTCCTCCTGACCTCTGATGCTCATTTTAGTTGAATGTCCATCATCCAACTAAGGAATATAGTTGGGAATAAAGGCGCTGGCTGCTCGAGTGGCTGAGGGAGGCATTGTTTCTCTGCTCTCTTCTGATCATCTTGCTACCTACCCTTCTAGCATGAAAGGATAAACGGGCCATCCGTTATTTCTCATTCCTACTTTAACTGCCTTATAGCTTACTGAAATTTCTCGCAGATTTATGTAATAGGACAATAGTCGGGTCTAGTTTTCTCTCACTCCTTCTTGTAAATGTTTAGTAGGGGTTGAGTTAAGACGTAATGAAGGACTCTTAGCCAGTCACACTTTAAACTGGAATGCTGATGCTGGTGTCTGAGCTTTACTAGATTCTTATTGTGACAATTTTTCCAAGTCAGTGCAGGTGGATCCCTTATTAATCAGGCTTTTTTAGTTCAGCTGCACGTGGCAGGAAATCCAGGTTAGAGTACTTTAAACTGTGTGTTTTTTTTTGTTTTTGCTGTTTGTTTTTTCTCAGATAATGAGGAGTCACAGGTGGGCGCTGTAGGGCTGGAAGGGTGTTTCTTTGATGTGATAAGAAATCTGGCTTCATCTTTTCTTTCTGCTTAAACATGTCAACCATGGGTTAACAACCTTAAGGTCTCAGGGTGGTGACACAGAATCCCAGACAGAATTAAAAGACCAAGGAACAAACATCATGTGCCAGTTTAGTGAGTCCTGTTAGAAAAGCTTCTCAGAAGTCCTACCCAGTGATTTTGACTCCCTGTTAGCTCCCGTTGTCACGTGACCACCCCTAGCTGCAAAGGAGACTGGAAAGTATAATTTTTAGCTGGGTGCAGGAGTGTTCCAAATGGTCACAGTATTTATTTATTTATTGCGGTACTGGGGATTGAACCCGGGGGCATTCTACCTCTGTGCTACACCCCCAGCCCTATTTTTTATTCTTTATTTTGAAACAGGGTCTCACTAAGTTGCAGAGGGCCTCACTAAGTAGCTGAGGCTGGCCGTGAACCTGAGATCCTCCTGTCTCAGTCTCCCAAGTACTGGGATTATAAGCATGCACCACCACGCCTGGCTACAGTGTTCTTTGAATAAGAAAGAAGGAGCTAATAGGGATTGGCTGGGCAGCTGGTGGCTTCCTCTATGAGGAAAGTAGGTCCTGGGTGGTTAACTGAAAATCTCATCTGTAGGGTTCTGATTTCAGCATCCTTTCTAACATACTTACTGCTTTGTACTTATTCCTGTATTTTTTGGTTACTAATATTTTCTTCTTTTTGTGGTACTGGGGATTGAACCCAGGGGCATTCTACCTCTGGGCTATACCCCCAGCCCTATTTTTTATTCTTTATTTTGAAACAGGGTCTCACTAAGTTGCAGAGGCCTCACTAAGTAGCTGAGGCTGACCGCAATCCTGGATCCTCCGGTCTCAGCCTCCCAAGTACTGGGATTACAAGTGTGTGCCACCACGCCCGACTGGTTACTAATATTCTCTATAAAGACTTTGTAAGCCTTGTATCTCTTTGCTATAGTTCCCTGTTTTCCCGAACTCTCTGATAATCACCCATACTCATATGTTGAAGGATACAAGTAGACTACATGTTTCTATTGGTAAGGCCCTGAGAGCTGGTTGTTAGAGTTTTGGTAATTTTTAAGCCATTTATTAAACATATCCATCATTAAAACCAAATTGTATAAGCTTAGAGTGAAATAAATTACAGTCATGCACAGCATAATGACATTTTGATCACTGATGGTCCACATATACGATGGTGGTCCCATAGATTACATTCCCCAGTGGCGTTGTAGCCATCTTAGCTTGTATAAGTACACTCTGTAATGTTCGCACAACCAAATTGCCTAACGATGCATTTCTTAGAATGTGTACCCATCATAAAGTGATGCATGGCTGTATATTAAAAACAAAGGAAATGCACACTAAAAACTCCTCGCTTCATAATTGCTCTATGTAATTACTGTCTGTGCTCTTGAGGTTATTTATGTTTATTTTATATGTATGGTAACATTACTGGGTAATAATTTCTACCTTGGTCCTTGCTTCTCTGAGTGGAAAAAAGTTTATGTGAAAACCACAAATAGGGGAATATAAGAGGTTTATTTAGGGAAGTGAGGGTACAGTTTAACAGAAGGCCATCAAATAGTCCATTTCTAGAAGTGGGAAACGGTGGTGCGTTCTCCACATGGTGAGATTTATTCAGCCTAGAAACCTTTCCCCTACTGGATATGCACTGGGGAGGTCACTCTCTGCTCTTGTGCCACAGCTTAGTGAGTCTGTGCTGTTTTCACCCTGTTGGACACTTTGTCACAGAGTCTAAGGGAAACCCTGGGGAGGGGGTGGAGGTGGTCTCTGAAACAGCCATTGCAGCTCCTTATCTCTTCTCCTGAGGTTTGGCTGGGTCCTCTGTTCCATTCCTTCCCTTGCCTTGCTCATCTCTAGTCTACCTAACAGTAATATTTCATAATAGTGTGCAACTGCTCATCTCTTCTCAAGTCTGCTTCAATGACATCATGCTAGAAGCTGGAAAGGCCTATCATGGGACTATTGATACCATGGAAATCAGCGAAATCTACAAAGCAATGCTCAAGTTATCATTTTGTTGATTGTCTAGACCTGAGAAAGTGATAGAAGAAATGCTAATGGTGTAGATCCAATTTAAGTGTGAGGAATTTTCAGCTGTTTTGTTGTGAATAGCATTAAAAAATGGAGAAAATATTCTTCTAGAATTAGGAACTTGTTATCTGGTTCAGCAAAGAAATTGTTCACATCATTGATGAGCAAGTGATGTTTCAACTTAAATTTTAAATGTTTTACATTTGTCTCACCCATCAACATTAACCAAAACCAACTAAAATTCAAGATGGAGCTACAGTTGTTAAACTTTTACCAGCATGCCATGACTGGAACTGAAAGAAGATGGAAGTCAGGTTTTTGACTTCTAGACTAGAGTTGATTTAAACTGGGAAGAAATGGCAAAGAACCTACTTTACTTGAGGTGCCAGGGTCAACCCAGCACCACTAGACCCCGAAGCTAGCTTCTGTCTGCCTCTTATGCTCAAATTAAACCTCCCTGGCTCCGTGTTCACTGGCTCCTTCTTTGTGGTTTTCTTAAATCAAGTTATGCTTATTTAATTCTTTAAACAACATATGGTTGGTAGGTTGCATTTGATCATTCATGCAGTGTGCTACAGGTTTTTGAACAGTCCCTAGTGCCTACACACTCAGTTACCCCCAACTCTGTTCTCCCATTACTTCTGGGAGGTTGAAAGTTGCAGAATTTCTCCTCAGCTAAACTTTCACACATCCAGATGAACAAGCATGTAGAATCACATTACACCCACTCTGTCAGTTAGCATCCTCATTGCTGTAAGCCAAAATACCTGACCACCACAACTTAGAGGAAGAAAGATTTATTTGCTCACAGTTCTGAAGGTTTCAATCTGTGTTAGGCCAGGCGAAGTCTGTAAAGCTCAGAGCATGGTGGTAGGATATATCTATATCTATATCTATATCTATATCTATATCTATATAATCGATATCTATCTATATCATCTATATCTATATCATCTCTATCTATATATCTATATCTATATCTATCTATATGTCTATATGTCTATATCTATATATATACACTCCCCAAGGCCACACTCCCAGGGACCTCTCCTTAGCAACCAAGCCTTGCCTCCAACATGATTGCCTTGTCTACAATGTGAGGTCTGGGGGATATTTTAAATCTGAACCATAACATCCACTGTATTTGGCTGTAACTTTATTTACTATACTGGATTGCTCTAGCTTCTCAAAGACTAATCATGTGAAGAAAATAAATAAAAATAAACAGATTTATATTTAGCTATTTTGAAGATAGGAAAGGCAGCAGAATTCTCTAGAACACTGGGTCACAACAATTGGAGATGCTCCACCAGCTTAGTAAAATAATTTTACTGCATCACTTTTTCTTGCCACTCCATGATATTATTGGTGACTAAGCTGTCAGTGATTTTCAGATAGAGAGAAATCTCACTTAGTCTATACCACTGTGTAATTTGAACAAATACTGGTTTAGAGTTTACCTGCAAACCATTTATGAAGAACAAAGAATGCTAAGTGACTAGTCAAACAAGAAGCAAGAGTACAAACATTTTTAAGTCCTTTAGCAGAATGCTCGTAAATGGTTTTGTTTGCCAATGTTGCTAACTAAACTAACCATTAATGCAGATCTTGTTAGGCCTCACTTGGCAGAGCTGTGTGAGTTTCTAGGTATGGTCAACTTACTAAAAAGTAATGTAACTGCATATCTTTAAGAATCACCCATGATTTAGATTTTTTATTAATTGAGATTGGCATTTTTCTTCAAGTAGACTCAATGAGGTATTATGGTACATGGATTCAGGCATAGTTCTCAAGTACTACACAAGTTGCATATAAGCTCAGTGACATGTATTTCTCACTGTTATTAAAACAGAGTAGTAGTACTTGGGAGGCTGAGACCGGAGGATCCAGGTTTGTGGCCAGCCTCAGCTACTTAGTGAGGCCTTCCACAACTTAATGAGACCCTGTTTCAAAATAAAGAATAAAATGTAGGGCTGGGGGTATAGCTTGGAGGTAGAATGCCCCTGGGTTCCATCCCCAGTACCGCAAAAAAAAAAAAAAAACAGAGTAGTAGCATTTTTTTCCCCTTGAGGATCATTATCCTCCAGTGCATTTATGTAGAGGTGAGTGTGAGTGTGTGTATGTAAGTGCAAATGTGTTAGAGGAGAGTAGAAGCTTGGGGTTCTTCCTTTGCTATTTACTTAATAACTGTTCTGTTGAGTCTTGTCTTCTGTATTTGTTAATTTTCTGTTGTTAAAATAACTGAGACTGGGTACTTAATAAGGTACAAAGATTTATTTCGTTCATGATTCTGTTGGCTAAAGGGTCCAAACAGCATGGAGCTGGCATCTTGGTGAGGATCTCCTAACTACATCGCAATATGGTACAGGGACAGAAATGGAACTGGATGCATGCAGAAGGGGCCAAGTAAATTGACCTTGCTCTGTAACAAATCCCTGTTCAAGAACTAACTCCATGAAACCAGCACCAATCCCTTTCTAGGACAGGACCCTTGTGACCTAATTACCTTTCATTAGAAGTCACCTCTTAAAGGTCCTGCCACCTCAACACTGTCAAAGTGGGTCCCAAGCTTCTAGCATGTGAAACTTTGGGGGACAGACTCAAACCATAGCCAAACCACAGCGTCTGTGCCTGGCCCCCGAGGTTCACAGCCTTCTCAAAATGCAAAATGCAATCATTGCTTCCCCAGTGATCCCGAAGTCTTTTTTTTCTTTGTGGTACTGAGTGTTAAATCCAGAAGCATTCTACCTCTGAGCTACACCCTCAGCCCTATTTTTTATTTTGAAACAAATCTCACTAAATTGCAGAGGGCCTTGCTAAGTTGCTGAGGCTGGTTGGCTGCAAACCTGTGATCCTCCTGACTCAGCCTCCCAAGTACTGGGATTACAGGTGTGCACCGCCACGCCTGGCTAATGATCCCAAAGACTTAATGTGTTCCAGCATTGTTAAAAAGCTCAACACCAAAGTGTCCTTTGAGGCTCAGAGCCAACTCTTTCTACCTGTGAGTCTATAAAATAAAAAAAAAATGAGTTATCTGTTTCCAGGATACAGTGGTGGGAAAGGAGAAGGGTTCAGAGTAGTTCCCAGTTGGGGAGAGAGGGGGATGCAGTTCAGGATCAGCCGGGTCCTTAGTTTACATGACAAAAAAGAACTTCAGTATGTGCTAGTCAGACAGAGACAAAGATTTATTTAGGAAAGGAAGAAATGCACATTCAAGGGAGATGCAGACCACCTCAAAAGCAAGAGAGGTGTTCTGGGCTTCATGGCTCTTCTTTTATAGGGCACTTTCGTGAGGGGTTGGCAGAAGGAGGTATGTGAGGATGACAGTCCAGTAGTCCCAGGATGGTTCAGGGCATTTTGGTCCTGGAAGAGGGGGAGAGGGCTGTCCCGATGGGGTCTTCACTATCTTTTCAATAGATATCTCTTTTGTTTAAATTATTCAAGAACAGCTAACAGTGCCCAAGGAAATTACTCTTTTTGTTTAAACCATTTACAGGTGAATTGGCTAACAATGTCCAAGGAGACTACTCTTTGGTGTGACCTCAGGTCCTCTGACCAACAGATATTTCTTCTGCTTAACTATTCCTGGGTTAGATAATTAACAGTTTAAAGTATATTGTGAATTTCCAGTATGGTGTCTGGCTACCTTTCAGATCTTTTGTATGGTCTCTGTTGTTCGATCAATAGATACCTCTTGGAGGACAATCAACAGTGCTCAGGGTAATTATTAAAGACTTATAAATTCCCCCAGACACCTGGGACTAACAGGTCTGGCTAAGGAGTACGGGTACTGTGGAATTTTGCCACAGGCTTTCATATTAAACTTATATTTTCCTTCATGCCTCCTTTCTACCTATTTCTTTTATCATACTTCATTAGTATTCCAAAAGGGAGAAATAAGGATGCATAAAGGAATAAGCAAGACTGAAATCTAGCAGGGTGGCCATTAAGTCTTAAACCACAAGTCTGGTGTCCTGCGCACACTGCGGAGGGGGTGGCTCCCCAGGCCCCGGGCTGCCTCACCCCCATGGCTTTGTGGTTGCAGCCACGAGGCTGCTCCAGGCTGCTGGCTCCGATGTCAGCATCAGCATCCCATTTGTGCCTTTCCTAGCAGGCATTGCACTCTGCTGGAGGCTCTGCCTTCTTGGGTTCTCAAGAGTCAAAATCTGTGCAGTGACTTTACCCCTGCAACATGCCTCTCCTTGGCTTCCAGACTCTCATTTGAAATCTCAGTGGAAGCCGCCATGACTAGACGGCTCTTGTGTTCTCTGTGCCTGCAGGATTAGTGCCATGGGGACGCAAGGTTGGCTGCTTGCTCCTTGTGGAATGGCAGCTTGAGCTGTGCCTGGGCTTGCTTGAACCGTGGTGGGAGCCTCCGTGGAACTCTTTGCCTGAAAGCAGGGAGCCCTGGGCGTGGAGCCTGTAGGAATTGCCCGGGGCCTATTCCTAAAGAATTCTGTCCAGCTAGGCCTCAAGGCCAGAGATGGGAGGCATAGCCCCAAAGATTTCTGGGATGTTCTCCGGCCTTTTCCCCTTTGTCTTGGTGTTTAGTACCAGTTCCCTTTTATCTGTGCTAATCATTTTAGTAAGCTGTGTCCTTCTCTACTAAAACAAGCTGCTTTTCACTTTTACTGGGGCAGACTGTGACTTTATGAATCTTCCCAGTCTGTTTCCCTTTTGATTATACTGCTGACTGTAGGTCACACCTTTGCCCCTGGATTCTACTGTATGCAATTAAAAGTAGCCACACAGCATCCAAATGCTTTGTTTGGATATGCCCTCTGTTCATAGCTTTTAAATTTGGCCTTCCACAAAGCTCTAGGGCATGGAAAGAGTGCAGCCCAGCTCTTTTCATAACAAGGGTGACCTTTTCCCCAACTTTCAGTAGAATATACCTCATTTCCATCAGCATTCTGGTCACGACCTCTTAGCCCCTTCCTAATCTCCTTGTCTTCTGGGTCCTCACTGGAATCACCCATAATGCTGTATTTATAGGCTTTTTTTTCTAGTAATTTGCCCCCAAACTCTTTCAACCTCTGCCCAGTACCCAGTTCCAGGGCTGCTTCTATATTTTCAAGTCTCATGATAGCAAAGGGCAGATATGCCCTTCAGGTTCCTTGTTGAGCCATTAACTGCCTTCTCTTTCTCCCTCTTTCCCCTCTCTCTTTCTCATTCTCTCTCTCTTTCTCTCCTCAAACACGTACCCCCCCTCAAGAACAAATATAAATTCTCAGAGATAATATAGTTAACATAAACCTATAAGATAGAAGAATATTTATAACTACATTATAATTCGTGAGGCTACTTCCCTCAAAATAAATATTTCACATTATTATGCAGAGCATAAATCACTCATCTTCATTCATTCCCCCTTCAGTACCATTGAGGATAAAAAACAAAAAACCAAAAAGTATGTACTAGTTCTCCTCCTTCCTTCTCCTCCTCCTCCTCCTCCTCCTCCTCCTCCTCCTCATCCTCATCCTCCTTCCTTCTCCATCTCCATCTCCTCCTCCTCTTCCTCTTCCTCCTCCTCCTCCTCCTCCTCCTCCTCCTCCTCATCCTCCTTCCTTCTCCATCTCCA